>MNCI01013035.1:1141224-1157667 GCA_015680685.1 Gnetum montanum
GACCAATAACGCCGTCATCCTCAGCAGGCCATAGCTTCATTATCACTGTAATCGAATATTTTACAAAGTGGGTTGAAGATATTTCTCTTAGGAAGGCCACATCAAAACATGTTTGCACCTTTATAATGGAAAATATTATAACTCGTTTTGGTATTCCAATGACCAGTGTTACCGACAATGGGCCACAATTCAGCAGCGCAGATACCAAAATCTTTTGTGAAAGTCTGGGCATTAAACATGTGTTTTCATCACCTTACTACCCATAGAGAAATGGTCAAGAGGAGGCTACAAACAAAACTATCATCATAGTGCTCAAAAAGATGCTAAATCAAGGTAAGAAATGATGGCATGAACAATTAGTCTATGCATTGTGGGCTTATAGAATGACACATCGAACATCCACAGGTAAAACTCCATATAGTCTTATATATGAAGCTATTTTACCTTTATAATTGCAAGTTCCCTCATTGCAGATAACTCTCTCCAGTCTCCTCGATGAAAGTCAAAATAATGAATTGTGCATTTCTAACTTTGACTCGGCAGAGGAGGAACGTGTACGAACTCTTGATCAAATTGAATGGTACCAAAAATAGCAGAGACAAAGGCACAAGAACGATCTCCAAAAACTCCCAATCAAAGAAGGAGATCTAGTCCTTAAGGCCACCCGAGAACATCCAAATAAATTCTCAGCCAACTGGGAAGGGACTTATTTAGTGACCAAGGCATACAACAATGGAGCATTCAAACTTGCTGACATGGACGGAAATGAGTTTGCCAACCCTACAAACCACTTGTACTTGAAAAGGTACTATGTATGACAAACTTGAGGTACGTCATAGTCCTAGATCATGACTTAAAACTGACACCATAGAATAGTCCTAGATCATAACTTAAAACTGATACCACAGAATAGTCTTGGATCATGACTTAAAACTAATACCACAAAATAGTCCTGGATCATGACTTAAAACTGATACCACAGAGTTCTGTCTGGTATGACACTCAACTGCTACATTCATCCACCATGGCATGAAACTAGCATCCAGAGTCCACTAAGACTATAAACTATTTTACCTCTTCACAATCTACCATGACTATAAACTAGCAATGCACCATCCTCCATGATGCTAAACTGGCACTATCCAAGGGGTTATGACATGAAACTAATCCACAATAGTCCACTAAGACTATAAACTAGTGACATCATCAATGACTAGGAAAAACTTGAAAAGATCTGTTGCTGGAGTTGGATGTTCATGTTCCACAACGACTTGTTGCATGATTCATCTCATGGGGCCTAATGAAATTGATGTTGTTCATGATTCTTTCTACTTTGAAAATTGTACATGGTGACTCCATCTCCTTGTCTAAAGTGTTTAGCTGATTGTTTCATTTGTGGTTTTCTTGTCTTCTTGGAGTTGTGTTTGTAGGATGACACTTCTGAGGCGTTCATGCATAGATGCACTTCATCATGACGACAAGGTATCACGTTTTTCCTGACGCACGCAACTGGGTTAATCAATCCGTTCATAAGTACATTCCTTACTCCTTATACATTCCCTATTACCCATCATGCTCCCTTATCCTATTCAATTACATCCCCCTTGATACATTCCACTCATCTTAAAACTCTTGATACACTATTGCACACTGTAACTCCCTAAGCAGTTGCAACGCAAAACACAATACACAATGCATGACATAAAATGCAAGTGCTCAAACACGAGCATAACACTAAAAGCAAGCTCTTTCAAAAAGACCAAAAAGAAAAAAAAGAAAAAAAAAGAAAAAGAAAGACAAAGAAAGGAAAAAACAAAAGAAAAGAAAAGAAGAAAAAGCACAAAAGGTCAAAGAGAAAAATGTACGGAAAAGGTCTTCACAACCCTGTTGACATCACAAACAAAAGACTATTGGCTATTCTCATACAAGCCCCAGGCGAGAAGGTAGTTGTCTTGGAAAACAAAATTTACACTCATGTCTCAAAGAGACCATGTTACACATCATCGCGTGGCTTTGGCTGTTTACAACGGGCCCCGCAAATACTCTATAAGAGTTCTGTTTCTCCAAAGAGTGCACCTCCTATGTCTTGGTTTCAAGTCTACTGAAAACTTGGCTATTGACAAGGACCAATGACATGACTTGTGCACAAGAGAGAATTCCTCTCCCACAAATCCCAGTAGCAATCATAGCCCTTAATCTCCTAGCTTCCCTAGTTACAAATGATTCCCTTACATCTTGAACCACATTCCCTCAATCCCATGTACTTTTGAAAACGATGCGATAATATGAAATGAAAGCTCGGATTTGCAATGCTATGCTCTTGATTAAGCTCTCGGCGATTCTCTTATGTGTTTATCTTCTCACTGTTTAATTATAGTTCGAGTTCAAGAAATCTGTATGATGGCAAGGGGACATGGAAGCCCATTCAAAATCAGACCGAATATGCAACACAAAAAAATTTTGTTTCAAGCGAGCCGGAGCCGAAGTTAATCCTTCTAAATTTTCTTTGAAAATTTTTATCACTTGAGGGCTTTTCTAAATTGTTTGTATTTTCATGGGCTTGAATGACTCATAAATTGTGAGATACATTGAACCTGGTCAAAGAATGTAAATATCCAGCACACATCCAACTCGTGCCAACTATCCATGGGACACATGTCATTAGATCTGTTTTCCTCTCATTTCCTAGCCGTTGATTCCATTCTTGAATTTCGTGCCCAAGCCTAGCCCAACCCTATAAATACCCTATCAATTCACATAAACTAGAAGGCAAAAGAAATTGGAGAAGGCATAAATTGGAGAGCAGTGCAATTCAGAGAGAGGACAGAACCTACAATCCTTGGGTGCTTGGCACACTTGACTGTGGGCATCCAAGCACTTCTCATCTTCATCATCACATTATCATATTGTATCATCCCGAGGCTAGGCATTTGACTTTCCATCCACACGTGTGCAACTATGCTTTGACCAGTGCACATTTTTTTAAAACAATATAATACAGTTTCATTATTGCCTTCCATTTACATTATTTACTTCGATTTACACTTTGTTTACAATATAGGTCTATTTACGCTTTATTTATAATTCAGTGCACTCTATTTACATTTCGTGTTGCTATTTTCATTCTATTTACATCCCGTTTACACCATTTATGATAACCCCAGTGCTAGCTATAGTTTACGCTCGGGGAAGTCCTTGGTTGATTTGCGTGCAGATCATCCAAGGCACTCTACCTTCATTCCCTTTTCCAGCTTGTCCTCAAGCGAAGGTAGGGTTAGCTATGGCTACCCGATGATCTTTCGGTGTCTATTTTCCTTCTAGCCTTACACCGACGATTTAGGTTAGCACACCTTGCATGCAATGACAGCGTAGCATTTGTGCATTCACCGCATCCAAAATGGCAATAAAGGCGATGGAAAGGCCAAAATAGCACAACGACAGAAAATGCGAAAAACTAAGGCTAGGATGCCAAACAAAAGCAGAAAACAAAAGAAGCAAAGGAAAAATGATAACAGAATCACGAGAAAAATACAGGAAACACAGTAGCCTACCGGGTCAACAGCGTGTCCTTCCACGTCGCAAAGCGTGCTTGCATCACTTGACCTAGGGTTTACTTCACCTCTTCAACCTTCACAAGCACCAAATTCATGCATTCCTTCTTCAGAGCCATTGTCTTGCTTGCAGACCTTTTCTTATTGCTGTGCAGAAAATCATTTTGCTCATTGTTATCACAATCGCTTTGCACTTTGAAATCGTCTTGCGCTCTGGATATGGACTCTACGCTCTTACGATGAGAATGGAAAATTTACCGGGGTTTAATCCCTATTTATGGCCATAATGGCTAAAAAGGGAAACTTGTTGCTCTCTCTCTCCATTTAATGGGGAGCATGTCGTATAGCATAGCATGCTTTCCATGACATCACAACGCTGTTGGCATTAAAACCTTGATAGGCTTTGCTCTCCTAAAAAATGAAAAAAAATACATTTTCGATCACCACGGTCCAGAAAGACCTTAAACTAGCGATCGTAGCATAGTTGCACCTTCACCGGTCTGAAAAGACCTTAAACTAGCATCCTTTTTTTTAGCGTAGTGTCCCATTCTCATTAACGGTCCTAAAAGATCCTAAAAATAGCATGTTTCAATCTGATATACATTTGTAGTCTACAATGATACTAAACTAGCAATCTCGCATTCTTGCATTGGCAGTTTGACATTTTCTTTCCTCAACAGCATCGCATTTTTGCATTGATAGTCTTACATTTCCTATTTTAGTAGCTCTGCATCTCCACAACATAATGGTCTGCCATGACTTTAAATTGGCAAAACATTTCAATCTTTGCATCATGCATTTCAGCATTGCTTCACAAATTTTTGTTACACATGATTGCTACCAACAGGTGTCTCTCAACTAGGATTTTGTCTCATCTTTTACAGGTTAAACAGAAATGGAAATCCATCATGATCTCTCTGCACCTTTAGCCCTAGCAAGTCCGCACGGTAAGCTCACAAGACAATTGAACTTAGACCTAATCGACTAGGGGTCAACCACAACTTGCACCATGGCGTCTTTAGAGGCATTCCCAGACTAGCCCAAGCATCTAGTCTGAACCCTAGATTTGGAGGCCAGGGATGTAACTAAGGACCCTCTCGTTGAGATGCTTGTGACCACATCCAAGGGGGAGGTAAGAACATTAAAGCTTAGCTCCCTCCTAGATGCACAAATGCACGAAAGTGTAGCCAAAATTCTACAAGACAACATCAAAGTCTTTGCGTGGTCCTATAGTGACATGTCAGGCTTAGACTTGGGGCTAATACAGCACAACATCATCCTGGACCTGCACACAAAGCCAATCAAGCAGAAGGCTTGCAAAGTTAAACTAGAGATCACACTAGCCGTAAGGGATGAAATCACCAAGCTATACCAGGCTGGTTTCATCCGTGCAGTTGACTATTCGGAATGGGTGTCCAACATTATTGTGGTTTCCAAGAAAATGGGAGGAATACAAATCTGCATAGACATCCAGGATCTGAACAAAGCGACAATCAAAGATGACTTCCCACTTCCTAGCATCGATCAACTCATCGACACTATAGCTGGTCGCGCTTTGTTATCCTTCATGATTGGCTTTTCAGGCTACAACAAAATTTGCATCAACCTAGAGCATCAGCTAACGACAACCTTCATGACCCCATGGGGGACATTCTATTACACCATGATGCCTTTCGGGCTCAAGAACACTGAAGCAACCTACTAGCGAGCCATGACTTACATCTTCAACGATTACATCCTAGAAACACTAAATGACTACATGGATGATATAGCGGTCAAATCCAAGGAGGCAGCTAATCATCCACGCGATCTAGGAGTAGTCCTTAAGTGTTGCCGAATGCACGACTTACGCCTTAATCCTAAGAAGTGTGTCTTTAGTGTGAAAATCATACGCATGTTAGGATTCGTGGTATCGGATGCCGAAATATGGGTGGACCGTGACAAAGTCAAAGCCATCGTCAACCTGGCACCTCCTACAAACCTCAAAGAGCTACGTGGGTTATAGGGTAGGGTATAGTTTATTCGAAGGTTTATAGCAAAGTTGACTGACAAGTTACACCCCATGCAACATCTTCTAAAGAAGGGGGCTGACTTCGAGTGGACAACCTAGTGTCAACAAGCCTTCGATGACTTGAAGGAAGAGCTCTCGCACCTCCCGACGGTGCACCTACCACAAAGGGACAAGCCTTTCTTCATATACCTTGCCACCTCTGACAAATCTATCGTAGCACTGCTATGTCAGAAACAGAACAACAGGTCTAAGATACCAATGTACTACCTGAGTCATGCACTAATAGCACATGAGGCGAAATACAATGAAGTGGAGAGAAATTGCCTTGCCTTAGTGTTCACACTAAAAAAGTGGAGGCACTACCTGTTCCGCAGCACGGTCAACATCATTTGCAAAAGCAACATACATCGGGCTATCACAAACAACTTGTATGAAAGTAGCAGGATAGCCTGATGGAAAGCAATAATTGCGGAGTTCGACCTATACTATGTAAGCCAATCGTCAACCAAGGGTCAAGCCATAGCAACACAGCTCACGGCATCACCCGTCGATGACCACGTGACCATAGATCTTGAATTCCAAGATGAACATGTTGGCATTATCAATATCATCCCTTCACACCTAGAAGCTACTCTCCACTTCGATAGTGCTTCAACCATGTGAGGAGGTAGCGCAACTGTCGTCATTTCGTTCCCCTCTGGGGCAATGCACCCGTTTGCTTATCGTTTTGCGTTCCCATGCACCAACAATGTGGCATAGTACGAGGGGCTACTCAGAGGCCTCTCTGCTACCCAAATGCTATGCATACAACACTTGGCAATCTGTAGTGATTCACAACTAGTTGTGAATCAAATCACCAGGGTCTACACCTACAACCCTACTGCGACCTAGCAAAAAGCCTGCTTAAGCAATTTGCAACCACTAATGTGCAACATGTGCCACGCAACAAAAACACCATGGTAGATGCCTTAGCAACCCTTGCATTAAACATTCTACCACACTTGTTTGCAAGTCTACCGACTTCGATTGACGAATGTACTGAGCCTATCACTCAAGCAGGACACGTGGCCTCTATTAATGCTATGGATACCCAAGAGTGGTACATCAACATTAAAGCTCACTTGAAACATAGTGAACCCCCAAGTGGACTGACATCTACTCAGAGAGATGTGATTTGAAAGTGCACCCAGCAATATACACTCATGGAAAATGATGCCCTGTGCTGATGTTCTTATGATGGGATATTGCTAGCATGCGTGGGTGGGGAGCAGGTGCAGAAGGTAGTTAATGAAGTACATGAAGGGCTGTGTGGTAGACACATTGCACTTAGGGCTATGGCTGCGAAAATCAGACGCCTAAGGTACTATTGGCCCCACATGGAGCGTGACTTCCTATCAAAATTCAAGACATGTGACACATGCCAAAGATACAAAAATCTCATACACGTCTCACCTACAGACCTGCACCCAACGTAAATCACATGGCCTTTCCAACAATGGGGACTATACCTCATAGGACCTATCATGCCTAAGTCCTCCATAGGGCATGGCTTCATTATCACTGCCACTGAGTATTTTACTAAGTGGGTGGAAGCTATTCCCCTAAGGAAAATGACATCTCAACAAATCTGCCATTTCATCCCGATAACATCGTAACAAGGTTTGAGCTTCCAATGACTATTGTGATCAACAATGGGCCATAGTTCAGTAGTACAGAAACCCGAACCTTCTGTAGCAATCTAGACATTAAACAATCATTTTCCTCCCCATATTATCTGCAGGTGAATGGGTAGGCAAAGGCTACAAATAAGTCCATCATCAACTTGCTGAAGCAGATGCTTGACAACAGCAAGAGGCAGTGGCACGAGCAAATCCTCTACGTCCTCTAGGCCTACATAATGACATGCAGAACTGTGAGTAAGACTCCTTATAGCCTTGTTTATGAATCTGAAGCTGTATTGTCTCTTGAGTTACAGGTACCATCACTCTGGATGATCCTTGCAGATGTCGTGAGTGAAGCCTAGAACAATGAGTCATGGGTCATCGACCTCAACGCAGTGGAAGGAGGAGTGCGCGCAAACATTAAGCTACATAAAGTGATACCAGAGCAAGAAACAACAAAAGCACCATGCAGACCTACATCAACAACTAGTGCAGAAGGGAGACCTCATCCTCAAGTGTGTCCGCGAGCATGTGAGCAAATTCTCAGCCAACTGGAAAGGCCCTTACGTGGTCATCAAAGCCTTTCGGAATGGAGCCTTCAAACTGGTAGACATGGACGGCAACAAGTTCGCCAACCTGGTGAATCACTCGTACCTCAAGCTATACTACATCTAAAGCATGGAAACATTAAGCAACATCCGCTACAATGTTAAACTAGCAACAACAACATCAAGCAGCGTCTACAATGATGTTAAACTAGCAAGATCGAGCAACGTACGCAAGGATGATAAAATAGCAGCATTAAGCAACGTCTGCTATGACGTTAAACTAGCAACGCCAGCAACAAGAAGCATCTGCTATGACTTTAAACTGGCAACAACCTTTTGCTACGACGTAAAACTAACACTACTAGTCCACTATGACTATAAACTAGCACGACATGTCCACTATGACATTAAATTGGAATGTACAGTCTGCTGGGACCTTAAACCAGTACAACAGTCTGCTGGGACTCTAAACCAGCACACAGTCTACCAAGAACTTCAATTGGGTTTGCGTCACGACCCTGGCATGCATCTACGCCAAGTACACATCGAATGAGCATGCGCAATATTGACGTGTGGGTGGGATGTCATAGCTCCAAAGCGCAGTTCAAGATACAATGGGGACACGGTCTGGAACGCGTGCGATGTTGCCACCCTTGGCATCATGCTGACCCTCCGGAGATGTCGTATGATGTCACACTGGGCCTCTAGACCTACCGTCGCCACGACCCACCACCCTGATGGTAGTTCCTTGGATAGTTCCCGCAGCTGAAGTTCCAGCAGTATTGTGACCCAACCACAATATTGTTACTCTCCAACTCCCTGCCAATGCCTGGGCTCGCATGATGTTTAGCTATGTGGTAGCTGATCCCATAGCTGAACTAAGAGTGCATTCCTTTGGCAAGGATTCTAGAGCATCTGCACTCACAACAACTCTTGGCACCTTCAAGGTCATTTCCTCCATGCTAACACTGCCAAGGCCACTGATGGCCTTCCTTCTTTAGACATCGTGCACCAGCGCGGGTGTCCAAGAGCTTCAACAATGTCTGCAACAAGCAAAGCTCCTGCCCTTGCTTCGCATCTCGCTCTCTATCGTGCTTACAGGGTGCAACCGAGAGTACGTCCAAGCGTTAGTAGCAAGTGCTACGGTGTTGCGAAGTGAGTGCCTCAACTAGCTCAGCTACTTCAAAGTGTAAATTCCATGACGTGTGTAACACAGCTCACTGCATGGGAAGCATCTGTAGGTAGGTTAAAACCCTTCATAGATGTAACACAACTCATTTTTTGAAGGAAACACCTATCCTACAAGAGGTTGAAGAATAGCGCTAGTCAAAGTTGAAAACACGAACGAGTCCCTCATGAGCACTCCAATGAGGGACTCTGCTAAACATCATCTTTGCTCTCTGCCTTAACCTCTACAAAACCAATGCAACACTCTCAAGCATAGCCAAGTGACATCGTGACAGTCACCGAGCAGCAACATTAGCATTATGTCTTCCATGGTGTTTCGTTTTCTTTGTCAACATCTCTTGAGCCATCCTCCAGATGTCGACAAAGAGGGGCCAATGAAACCCCAAAATTCGAAGACATTCTTACTTCACTAGGCCTTTGCAATTCATGTAGCGTTACGGTGGTTCTTCAAGAGATGGATGCTCTGACTTTCAAACTGTTCGCTTTAGCAAATTTTCTAAGTTAAGGATTCTTGCTACGCTACGCTACACCACGTAACGTAGAAAACTTTAGAAGACGTTTGTGGAATCACAATGCAACGCTATGCTATGCTATGCCAGCATAGCACAACATAGCAAAAGTTGGACGACCAGTCCCCTCACTCGACTTCGAGTCCTTTGACAATGTTTACTTCTGTCAGAAAGTGGCGAAGTTGGCTAAATCAAGTCATGTTTGCTGCTACGCTACGCTAAGCTACAAGGTGCAACGAGGCGTGGAAATTCTGTGAAAGTGACAGAAGGCAATTCGAAGGGCAGGATCAGCAAGTTCGCAGGTTTCTCAGTACAGAAGACAAAGTTCACAAGTTGGTGACGTTTTTTGCAAATAAGGCTAGTTGCTATGCTATGCTACGCTATATAGCGTAGCACAACATGGCAAGTCTACGGAAAATAATTAACATACTTCAAAGATCTTCAATGCATGCAGTAAAACACAACGTGAATTCTCGCTTCATCCAACGGCTACGCTACACTACGCTGCGTAGCATAGCACAACGTAACAAGATGCTACGCCACACTAGACATACTACACTACAAGGCATAGCAAGATGTGGTAAGTAGTTGCGCGACATCAATGCACTTCACCTAATTGCACCGTTTCTCTGACAGTGCAATTACAGCATGGAAGGCTCGTAATTACGGCGTGGAAGGCTCGCCCAATAGTCATGAAGGCACGTGCAGCACAGACAAGTCAACATGGGCCCAAGGCACATGGCATTCAAACTACATCTTTTGCGTGCCCTTGGTCCTATAAATACCCCAATAAGAAACGTTTAAAGGACCTTCTTTTTTCGACTTTTGGACTTTGGAACTTTTTGGGGATTCTCCCTTTTTCGCTCCCTAACATCTTGGCATTCTAACTCTCAGACTCTAGAGCATTGTAAGCTTTTTGTTTAACACTGTAAACAGTTAGCATTCTCAGTGGGCATTCTCATTCTGTTCTCTTCTACCGCCTTGATAGTACTTTGCATTATTAACACCGAAATCCGCATTCAAGCTCACAACCCTCTGGCTCTACACATCTTGGCTACTCTCGGGATCTCTGCACTTCTCAACGTTGTGCAACCGATTGTATCCATCTTGACAAAGCAAGGTCATAGCTTTGAAGCAGTGCATATTTTCTAATTGCATTTTACATTCTCTCATGTTTACAGTTGCATTTTACATTATTTTTCTATCTCTATTGCATCTAAGCATCACTTCGCGCTATCAATCTTGTTTTTTTTCTTTAAATCACACGTTGTGAAAGGTTATATAGAGACCGACTAAGTCCCTATCTGATTGACCAGACTGTTCAGGGTGCCCCATTTCTGTCCCCATCCAGCACGGCCCTCCCGCGGAGACAGGGTCAAGACCGTGGTCGGCCAATGACCCCTCAACATTTTACAGCCGTCGACATTTTTAGTCGCTACAGTTACCATCTTTTGAGTCCCCTTGATCTTGGAACCCATTCTTCCTGTAACTAGGGTTGCCCATAGTTTACTACAACTACTGGTTAAGGGTCTCCTCATCAAGAAGGGGAGGAGAATCTATGTATTAGGAGGTACTCGAAAAGAAGTCCTCACCTTATTTATATGTTTGCAGGAACAAGTGGGTAGGAAACATTTTTCCTTTTGAAGCATCATATCAAGCTTCCATTTGTCGATCTTTTTTTCATTGTGCTTCTGTGAGATGATAATCCTAATAAACATGGTTGTGAACCTTGTACTTTGCATTGAGTTCAGCAATGCCCAACTTGATGAGTTTGTTTAACAACATTGCTGGAAAAAATCTATTGGGAGGTAACATGATGTTGTCTTCCATGTCCCTCCATCGTAGTTGCTTGTCCTGATGTAGGATGAAGGTGAGATTCAGAGTGTAGGCATCCAGGTGAGTATAGAACACTTTGAATTATTATGGCATGGGTGTCTTTTGGCCTTCTTACCTTTGATTGGATTCACTTAGGAATGATGGTGGAGAGTCTTCCCTATGAGAACAAGCCATATAAGTGATTGTGTAAAAATAGTGTGTGTTTGTTATTATTCTTTATGTTAATGGTTTTAACATTAGGTTCCTTTACAACATTGTTAGAGAATTTCACTATCTTTCCTATGTAGTGCACTTAGCTAACTAAAGTCCTTGGCAACAGTGGCAATGATGAGCAATGAGTAGTTCCTATGCCCAACCATACAAATCGCAAGTGTTGCACTAGTGATCTAGCCAAATTTCATGGACTTTAGCTCTCTAGATGTACAATAATCAAGGTAGTGACATAAGGACATGATTGTTGTCTTCTTGGCTTCACTTGTGTAAGTGCAAGTGTATCGGAAAGTGTAAGTCAAGGCACATGATTTTTATTGATTATATATTTTATCTAATTTAATTTAAGTGTGAATAGACTAATTAATTATGAATTAATCTAATGAACTATCTAATGCCTTAATCTACTTTCTAACATAAGCATTTGGGCCCACCTTCCGTGCACATCCTACACTTGTTAAGAACACTATTGGGTTGCCAAGTGTTAGGCTACTAGGTGAACCAAGCAATAACATCGTTTGGATTACCAAGCATTAACAATATGTTTGAGGTGGTCATACTTATGTGTGATGATTAATCATATTAATTAACTAAGAACATGAACATAAA
Source organism: Gnetum montanum (assembly GCA_015680685.1). Classification (NCBI taxonomy): domain Eukaryota; kingdom Viridiplantae; phylum Streptophyta; class Gnetopsida; order Gnetales; family Gnetaceae; genus Gnetum; species Gnetum montanum. The sequence goes on from MNCI01013035.1 coordinate 1,153,348, forward strand.
ATGCATAACAATAAAGTGCATGAATGAAAGCATTAATCTATTTTGAGTGTTGCAAGGAGTTCTAAGAATCTCATCTTTATTGCTGGCACACCAAAATGTTTAGGTACATTGATGTTCGAATAAGGATCCATATAATCCTTGAAGTCCTATTGTGGGCACTTAGAAAATATTCTAACTTTGACAGAATCAAACTGCAAGAACTTAGCTACTCTATTGACTCAATGATGCCATAAATGTGGTGGGTACACACATTTATATAAGTAGAGACAGACACTATGTCAACGCATATGCGTCAACGCATCAGCCCATAAGTCAATGCATGCCCATCGACGTAGCCCTTCGCAAGATTTATCAACATCTTAAAAAAGGCCAATCAAGCTTGTCATAATCCTTGACAAAATCAAGCTGAAGAAGAAATGCTTTGTTCTATGGAAGAAGCCCAATGCATACCTCTAATAGTAGTAGCTACATTATCTAAGATGTACCATAAGTAGGCCATATTGACTATTCTTCTTTTCATCAAATTCATAGTTTCATACATGTCTCCTATGGATCTTATGTTGAAGTAGTTTCTTTACCCACACCTATTTGTGGTGTGAAACCTCTTATATATTTGAACAAGAAGTGGGCACCTTTTTATGTTGCTTCTAGGAACACCTAACCAAGCTATTGTTCATTTCTTATAGCAAGTTGGGCCTTTCACTATTATGCATGACATTTCGTGAATGCCTTAGCATAATTAATATGGAGAAAAAAGCTCATCTATAGGAAATGAAAAGTGTTTTATAGCTAGCTAGCAACCTTATGGTAACCTTTATCCTTTCTTACCTAGGGTTTGGACTAGCCATGGTGAAGTTTATAATATGGTGTATTATTGTCTACATTATTATTAGGAGCCAATATCAAATGCCCAACCCACCCTCTTTTGTAATACTAGGTAAACCTTTATTATATTTTATATTTTAAAATAGAAATAAGTTTTTAAGGAACATACAAATTAGTAAAAATTATGGTAGCTCAATTAGCAATGCAATGAATTACTAACTAATAAATTACAAGGTCTTGATGCGATTAAAGCACTTTTACACCCGTACCATGATCAACTAGCTATATGCTTAAGAGGTTGAGTTATACCACTAGTGTTTTTTTTTTCATATCAAGCAAGTGGTTAAGTTTGTACACTCAATTCCAACATATTGTAAAGAAAGATAACGAACTTGATTTCCAGCTAGAGATAATGAAAAAAAGAGCAAAATAGTCGGCACTATTTGTAAGAGTGACGTGGCATCCTACCATTTATAGCAGTGAAGCTGTAGCATGATCCCACTCAATATGTGAACAGCAATTTCCAAATCAACAACTGTCCATAAATCGTATCTGCATTGTTACTTCAAGGAGATCGAGATTATGTTGTGAAATCAAGCATTACAGTTACGAAGAATTATGGTATTTAGCAAGTGTATTTTATGTAAGAGCCGTATATTATTTCATTTCTTTGGCAAATGGTGGCGTAAATCATTTTTCCTGGTAATACAGTTACGAAGAATTATGGTATTTAGCACTCCTAGAATTATTCTCAGCCTTTCAATTTCACATGGTTACGTTTCGAAAAGCCGGATATGTTATCGAAAATATTGAAAAATACAACCCTCAACCAACCAAACAAATTGGGTTATCTATAATACCTTTTATATATTTTATACTTAATATTTTTATCTTATTATGCTATTTTTGATGAAAACTCTCGAAAATTGAAAACCAGAACATTACAGGCAAGCATGCAGGATCATGGCGAAAGGTAACACGAACCTTTTTGACGTGCTTTCACTGCATGTAATTTGTAATGCAGAAGACTATTTAAAACGCCCGAGCTGTGCTGTGCTGCTCGTCCAAAAATCCTGAAAGCAGCTGCATTATCTCCTATTTGGCATTTCTTAGCCAGAAATCCGAGTCTTTCACCGCAACAATGGCGATGGCAAAATTCGCAGCACTTGCTTTGTGCCTGCTGGCTTTTGCCGCGGTGGCCGTTTCAGAAAATTTCAACGTCAAGGGCAACGTCTACTGCGATACCTGCAACGTAGGATTTGTGACCAGGATTGCCTATCCCATCAAAGGTACTGTTCAAATTACCCTCCTCCGTCTTTATCCGTTAGTTTCTTCGTTTCTTCTCTGAATCTATGACAGTAAAACTAAGAATCATGAATGTAGTGAAATATCAAACTCAAACTGAAACTGAAGTTCGTTTTTGTTGTTGCATACAGGGGCGAAGGTAGAGGTGGAATGCAGAAAGAAGGGAAAGCAGACATTCTATAAATCTGGTGAGACGGATGCGCAGGGAAATTTCAATATATTGTGTAAGGAAGAGCATGAAAAGGATGTGTGCGTGGCCAGGGCTGTTTCTGCATCTGGGCCCTGCAATGGCACTACTGATGTGATGGAGGGACCTGTTTATCTTACCCACAGAAATGGCGTGGCCTCTGATGATCTTCTGACTGGTCCTTTCGCCTTCCGCAACGCTTCTGGTGGAACTCTGGGCTCCTGCCAGGCTGTTCTCGCCGAGTATACCATTCTTGATGATGACAACATTTAAATAATCAAGCTCCTCCTCCTCCTTGATCTTCCTCCTACCTAAGTTTCCTCCCATCTCTGTTCTGATTACTAGTGTTCTAATATAAAATGTCTTTCTGGCATTCAGCTTTCTTATTATTAATTGTTAAGCGCTTCGTTGGTTATTCATGTTTGAAATAACGAAGTTGTTATGGTTTAATTTGTAACCACTTGTAAGGAGATAAATCGTCTTACGAAAATAATAGCAGGGGAAGGCAAAGATTTAACACAACGTTAAATTAGCATACCTTGGTATCACATTGGCATACCTCCTGGAATTTAAGTTGTAAACTACCTACTTTAACCAAGTGTATAAATACTATCATTACATAAACCATTACCATTTGCATTTCACATTTTATCTTTGTTTTCCTACTTCAACATTTTCTATCATCATCACAAGGAAGATCCTTGATGTGGTCTTTGGTCTTAAGTGTTTTTTGTAAATGTACTTAGTCTTTTAAGTACTAATGATTCATCTATGGATACAACTCTTGAACTCATTTGAGAAAGCATTTACAAACACTTAAGAGACTTGTTTTTTAATGAGTCTAAAGAATGTAGAACTCAATTAGCAGGCCTTTTGTTTTATGTATCATGTTAAGAGTTTTAGCCATGTTTGAGGAATTGCTTTTATGTCATTATCCTTTCAACATGGACTAGCCTGAAGTAGATAAAAGATTTGATAATGATTTTTCTTATCGTTAATCTCATACCATAATCCTTGAATATATACCTTGTGTTTTACCTAGGTTCTATTAAATACACATCCTCATATGCATCATTTTAATGGGTGATATCATACCCCAAAAATAATGAATAATATTACTAATAAATCCAAATTCCATCAAATAATCAACATAAAAAAAAGAGATTTTGAATAAAGAAAAGATAAGTCCAATAGTTTTGGAGATGTCCTTACAACCAATCCTAAAAAACCTCCATCTAATGTGGGAAAAGGATTAGCCTTCTTTCACAGGTTTGCAGTTTTTACTAAAGGCTTCCTTGTAAAATAAGAAGAAATTTCTATCTAAAGAAAAATATTCTTTATTTGTAAATGGACTTTAGATTTTGAAACTGAATCTCAATAATATTATAAAGTTTCATGTTTTGTCAAGCTACTTAATTTTTTATTAATTTTTCAAAGATCAAAGTAGCAAATTGTTAGTCTTATTGGTTCCATTAAATATATGAAATCTATTTCCACACCATTGGATTCTCGTAGACATTTTTGTGTTGAAATTAATATTTTTAATCATAGAAAAGAATTGGATTTGCAAATTGATCACAAAGAATAATATCATTAATGCTTGATTGAAAGTTGCTAAAAATTCTTAATTTCTATTTCTAAGCATGTGCAACTAGGCACTCATATAAACCATGTGAAAAAAAGTCTTTACTTCCACAAAAAGGACATTTAGGAAAAGAATTTCCTATATGTTGAAGACAAGTACCAATAGGAAGGCCTTGATATCTTTATCTTATAATTAAGATGCATCTCTTGAAAAAAATATTGAAGCTTAAAGTAATTTAGATTTTAAAATATACTTTGGTAGGTTTTTAGCTAAACATTCTTTATTATCTTTTCATACCTTATGAAATTAAAACTAAAACAAATGTTTAATTATACATGTATGACAAGTGGCGAGTAGTCCCTATGCCCAACCATACGAATCACAAGTGTTCGCCAGTGATTCGGTGAAATTCCATGGA
>MNCI01013040.1:0-13953 GCA_015680685.1 Gnetum montanum
TTTGAATTTGTAATTGATATACTCTTCCACTCTATCTAATCTGATAGCTTTGATGGTCAAGCTCATAGTGTTTTTCATGAAAATGTAGAAGTCTTTGAATTTGATTATTGTCTTAGCCTTTCTCTTCATGTTTTATGTCCAAGTACATCTTGAGAAATCATCTACTAAAGCAAGTGTATAATTGGCTCATCCTATAGAGGTGATAGGCATAGGTCCAATGAGATCCATGTGGAGAAGATCAANGAAATGCTCAAATCTCTAACAATTTTTGGCCAAGGCCATGAATGTAGCAACATACATTACTAATAGAATAAACAGTAGCAACAACAAAGATAACTCCCCCTACAAACCCTTATATAGAAAACTTCCACATATGAAACACATAAGAACATTTGGATGTAATTATTGTGTCAAAATTCCAAAGAATTTTACAAACAAATTAGATAGAAGAGGAAAGAAATGCATTTTTCTAGGATATGACACTAAGACAAGTGGATGTACTGGCTAAGATTCCATAGAGAAAAAATGACACTCAACTAGAGATGTGGTTTTCATGAAAAATGATTTGGCATGAAAGATCTTTAGAATTCAAATAAAAGGATAGAAGTACAAAAGAATCCCAAATCATGGGTATGAAGAAATCACCTGTAAGAATAAATGTTGGACAATAACTTTGAGAGAAGAGTAACTAGATCTAATGTCATCAGCAACATAGCATACTTCAAAGAATGTAGAAAAATACTTGAGAAAAAAATACATGGAAAGAAGCTATGAATAAAAACTATGAAGCCATCATAAATAAAAGCATGAGAATTAGTGGATAGACCAAAAGAAAAAAAGGTAATAGATTGTAAATGTTTTTATAATACCAAATTTAATGAAAATGAGAAGTAATTAAACATAAAGAAAGACTAGTTGCAAGGGTGTTTAAAGAAGAGAAGTACATAAGCTATGAAGATATTTTTGCTCTAGTAGCAAATCAAGACGATCAAACTCATTCTTTGAATTGCTACTCATCACAAACTCAGATTACATCAAATAAATGTAAACTCATCTTTTCTAAATGGTGGTATTGATAAAGAAATGTATGTTTACCAAAGGATACACCATTAAAGGTAAGGAAGACAAAGTCTACAAATTAAAGAAAGTCCTCTATGGTCTAAAACAATCACCAAGAGCTTGGTTCCATAGAATTAATGAATGTCTTCTAAAAAAGGTTGCTCATATTGCATGTTTGAGCCAAGACTATACTATAAATATGATAATAAGAACTTCATAATAATCTCTATCTATGTAGATTATCTCATCTTTGTAGCCATAAATGATGAACTTATAGAGGACTTCAAGATAAACATGAAGAATGAATTTAAAATAAAAGACCTAAGGCTATTGAAATATTTCTTGGAATACAAGTTGACCAAGACAAGGAGATAATCAAAATTCATCAAACAAAATATACAACATTCATTTTAGAAAAGTACAAAATTAGCAAAGAAAAAAGCACCAATACTCTTTCTCATAACATAAATCTAGAGAAAAACGATAACACAACCATAGTTGATGCTAATTTGTATAGAAGCATGATTGAAACACTTAGATTTGTTTGTCATACTAGACTAGACCTAGAATTTGCCACCTCTCTTCTATTAAGATTCATGGAAGAACCTAGAGAATCTCATCTCAACACTCTCATCCATGTAGTTAGATATGTAAAAGATACAGTAGATCATCAAATTAGTTATAGCAAAAGAGATGGATAGTTTTATCCTTATTTAGATACAAATTTGGGTGAAGACCGCAATGATAGAAAATCTACATCACGATCAATAATATTCCATGGAAACAATGTAATATATTGAAAGTTTGAAAAAACAAACATCCATTAGTCTTTCAACTTGTGAAGAAAAATTTATTACCATGATAGAATGTACTCAACACATCTTGTGGGTAAACAAAATCATGAATCATCTTGGTTTTTACATAGAACTCTACATAGACTTATATTGTGACAACACTTTAGCCATACAACTCACAGATGAATATGTTGTTTACAAAAACTCAAAGCACATTGATATAAAATATTATTTCATTACAAAATTAGATGGGATATGAATGGATGGATCACATAGGTTGAAGTTAGTTTAAAAATCAATATGAACCCAAGGATCTAAGCTTTAGATCTCTAGAGCTTCAACCACTTTTAAGAACACAAATTTATTTTAAAATTTTAATATCTTTGCACCATTGTCATAAAAATTTGCTAAAAATATTAGTAAACATGAATCATAACATTTTCATGAATGCTTATCAAAACTATGCCACTTTTGGTTTATGGAGAACTGGTATAAGATTCTTTTCCATGGCACCATGAATTCACCATTGCACGTGTTGTCATGGTAAGACAACATCATTGCTTTTTCTTCCATTAGCTACAATTTGGTTAGAGGCATCCTTGTATTTTGATGATCTTAAGAGGTAAAATTCTATCTTTATGTAAGAAAACAAGGCCTCCTCCACAAAAAAAACTAAACTTTGTAGTCTCTTACTTATGAAACTAGGACTTGGGGATTTTTGTATGACTTAGGAAGTTGTAGGAAAAGAATTTGTAGAAGTTATATGATAGCAAATCAAATTCCATATTAATGATTTTCTAAAATAAGGAAATATGATTGAGGGCCCCACATAAACATCATCATCATCATCATTTGAATCCCCTGATAAGTAACAATTGTTTCTTTTGAGGCCTTAACAAAATCATCATGGCAAAGTATATCATTAATGATAAAATATTAAAGGGTAGTCTCTCCAACATTCTTGAATAACACTCTAATATTAAGAAGCCAACATCATGAACCATTAAAATTTTGAAATAAAAACAACAAAGACATGGATGAAAGATGATGAGTGTCAAAGTGTCGCATTGATGGGCCCCAATTGACATGGCCTTATCAATAGACCCACATCAATGGGGCCCTATTTATGTGGTGTTGCCCCGTCAATGGGGTGACATTAACATAGCGTTTGCTACATCTATAGGGCCTCATCAACATAGTCATGTAGCAAAAACTATAAATATGAGCTCACAGCCTTGTTTATGGGCATTCAACTCATAGTAGTAGTAGATCTTTTACAATTTGTCCATTTGAAAGTTAAATATTTCTTTGAGTTCTCGTAGTAGGAGTTAAAAAGTGTACAGATCTTAATTCGAGAACTGTTGTACCTAAACCACACTAGTATGTATGGCAATAAAGATAAGCCTTTTGATCAAACCTTGTAGCACTTAGAATAGATTAATGATTTGTTTATGCATTTATTATTTTCATTAATTATGTCATTAATTAAGGTAAATTAGACTTCGAGTCATTAGTTAATTAATTAAGATAAATAGATTAAACACATAAGTACAACTACTTCGAGCATAAACACATATTCACTTAGTAATCCTAGTAGCATTATTGCTTGGTGCACCCAGTAGAGTAGCGCTTGGTAACCTAGTAATGGATACATGGGTTTAGGATGTGTACAAAAAGTGGGACTGGATGCTTATGTTAGGACTAGTTAGAGATTAGTTAGTTAGTTAGATTGAATTAGTTATTAAATTACTTCATTTCTCTACTTTAATCACTAAAGAACATAAAACACAAAATAATAAAAATCATATGTCTCAATTACACTTAACCATACCATGTGCATCATAAGTATAATTGGGAAGATAATGAATGACCATTAGGACAAGGTTCACTTCTTAGAAGACTAGTGTACCAGAAACTATAGAGTCCACAAGATTTGATTAAATTGCACATGAACTCTTTGTAACTCTAATTCACAGACACATCTATAAGCTTTTCATGATATATGTGCCTTGCAGAACATTGAAAATGAGTGGCAAAAACTCAAGCTATTCCCTAGGACACTCACTAAGGAAGCAAAAAATTGGTACCAATCCTTAGAGCCAAAATTCATTTGTAGATGGAGTACCATGCTAGAACTATTTAATGACAAATACCAGACATACTCTAGATTGTGCAATCTGAGAAGGTAAATCCAAGGCTAGAAACAAGAAACACATAAACCTTTGGATGCTACCATTGGTAGATATTATTCTCTCTTACATTGATGCCCTAGCCATGGTTATTCTTAGAGGGAACAACTTTGGCACATCATAGATTGTCTCAGAGCAGAAACCAAAAGAACTCTTGGGGTTTATGCACAAGGGCAACTATCTAAACTAAGAGCTCATCAATTCCAAAGGTTGATAGGGCAAGTAGCAAAAGAAGGTGAGTTGTGAAAAAAAGAAAGTGCAAAAGAATGTAATAGGGACCCTTTCATCAAGAAAAGGGAGGTCCAATTCTATGACAAGAAGTAGTCACCACTCAATGAAGTGGTGAATAGGAAAACCTTGCCCATCCAAGAATCTATTTTTGATATTTCAGCAAAGGTTGATAAACTATGGAATTCTTTGGATGAGATGTTCCAAGCTGCTATGAATATTACAAAAGAATCCAAAGAGAGCAATAGTAATCATGATCACAGGAGGTGAAAAGAAGCTAAACATGCCTACCATAGAGATAAGGGCAAAGCTATGGTAGTAGAAGAAGTTGTGGAGATAGAATTTGATGATGATGGGGGGTGTGACATTTGTCAATATGACCATCCTAAGGGATGTTTCCCTATGGTATCACACTTACAAGAGTTTGTGATGTACGCATTGAATCCATGACTAGAACAAAGGAAAGAACCCATACAATTACCTTATCCTTAAGGTGATTCAAGGCACTTCCACCAACAACAACAAGCTTACTATCCAAGTGGAGCTCCACCACAACCATATGAGAAATACCAATAGTGGCACCAACCATAGTCATGAAGAATACCATCGCCAAGACAATAATACCCTTACAGGCAAAGAAATCCATATGGATACTATGTTCAAAAACCTATTTCACCACAAAGCTCTATAAGCCACATCTCATTCCAACATCATTATTACCCTTCAAAGTATCATCAAACTCATTTACCATCTACTCAAGGGGAGAACCCATATCCATACCACACTTTGCATGCATTTTCACACATCTCTCCATCCTTAATCCAGTTACCTCTTGCTTCCTCTATGCAGGGTGAAATTCCCACACAGTCACAACAAAAAAATGCTATGAGGGTTGTACATTTACAATTGGCTTTGAGGAAATAGCCATTTTTCCAATCCAACAGTCCTCCCAAACCCTTACAACCTAATGTGGTTGGTTGTCCTACATCTTTAACACTCTCATCCTTTACATCAAACACTTTCAAGAGCCCTTCAAACCAAACACTACCTTAGATCTACATTGTAATGTTAACCCATGTTGTCTCTAATTAGATCAAGGCTAGCAACCTTCCCACAAAAAGATTTGACCTAGAGAGTCCTCTTATTTACCTACAAATCATTGGACATGAGGCATGCAAGGATCTTCTTGATTCTGGTTCGAGTGTCAATCTCATCTCCTATGACATGTACAAAGCTTGCAACCTACCACCTCTCAAGAAGAGAAATATCTATTCAAAATTAGCATATCAATCAATAACTATCCCTTTGGGGCTAGTGGAGGACATTGTGACCATAGTTTTTGGGTGGTCCTATCATGTTGATCTATTGGTAATCAAGGTAGAGAACTACAAAGGTGACTTTTCCATCATTATGAAAAGGGCTTGGTTAAGCACAATTGATGCATGAATGAGCATCAAGGACCTCTCCTTGAAAATATCCAAGGAGAACAAATTTGAACATCTTAAGAAACAATGAGTTACATGCATTGCGTATAGTGATAACAGGTGCAATTTCATGCAGAACATATGGTCCATTAATAAAACATTCATCAAAGCATGAAATTAGTGTGCATAAGAAACATATATCCAAAGGTGCCTATACATAGTAGCCACAAATAAGGAGGGCATCTAGTGGTTGATAGTTGACCCTAATAGTAGCATATTATGCATGGAACCCTTTGAGAGCCTAACATGTGCCTATGTCGAAGGCATGGATGAACTTGTGCAAGTTCATCACCAACTCTCTGATGATGAAAATGATGATACCTTTTGAGGAGAGTTAGAAATATTTGATAATTTCAAGCAAGAGCCCCTAGAGTTAAAAACTATACCAACAAGCATGGAGTATGCATTTTTAGACAATGGCAAGTCAATTATCATCAATGCAAATCTTGCACCCGAACAAAAAGACAAGCTATTGAAGATGGTCAAAAAACCCACCAACAACCTTTACTTGGTCATATCCTGAATTAACTAGAATTAATTAAAGGATATGCTAGCATTGTATTTACACTAACTCAACCATGAATCAGAAAAGGTAGTTGTAATAGTGACTAAACCCCAAGCTGAAGTAGATCATCAAAGAGGAACTAGAACAACTCCTCAAGGTAGGGTTCATCTATTCCATCACAAATAGTAAGTGGGTTAGCCCATTCATAATTGTATCCAAGAAAGCTGATAAGTGGTAGGTCTACATAGACTTTAGGCTATTGAACATGCCAACATTTAAAGATCATTCCCATTTCCATTTGTGGACCAAGTGTTGGATACCATTTTTGGGCATTGCTATTATAGCTTCTTGGATGGTTAGAGTGGCTATAACCAAATCCATATTATGCCTGAAGATCAGGCTAAGATAACATTCACAAGTCCCTGGGAGACTTTTGCATATTGTAATATGTCGTTTGGTTTGTCTAATTCCCCTGCAACATTTCAATGCTTGGTCCTTAGTATTTTTCAATAGCAAATTGGTAATGAGGTAGAAGTCTTTATGGATGATTTCTCTACCTATGGGGCTACATTTGAGCAAGCCCTAGATCACCTTGAGTAGGTACTAAAAAGATGTGTTGAAATAAACCTTAGGCTTGATTAGTAGAAAGGCCATCTAATGGTCTAGGAGGGCGTAGTACTAGGGCATCAAATTTCACTAGAAGGGATTGGGGTAGACTTGGAAAAGATAAGGATCATCTAAGGAATCACATGCCAACCAAAGATAGTTAAAGACATCTGATCATTCCTTAGACACACTGGCTACTATTGGTGGTTTATAGAGAATTTCTCTAAGATTGTAAAGCCATTGGTTAAGCTTACAAAGAAAGATGCTCTCTTTATGTGAACCAAGGAGTGTGAACATGCATTCCAATAGCTAAAGGATAAACTAGTAAAAAATTCAATTCTATAGGCACCAGACTAGTCTAGACCATCTCATATAATGACGCATTCATCTAATTATGCCTAGGAGCTATGCTTACACAATTGGATGATAAGAAATGTCCATATTACATCCATGGCATAAGCCAAAGCATTGTGGGTGCACAGTTGAATTACATCACAACTAAAAAAAACTAATGGTAGTGGTGTATGCTCTTGAAAAGTTCAAGCACTATGTACTTGAATATAAAGTGTTTGTGCACACAAATCATAGTGTCATATTCTTCCTAATGAAGAAGCCAACGATGAGCCCCCATATGATACAATGGCTCGTGACCTTGTAGGAATTCGATCTCACAATGGTAAATTAGAAAGGGACTTAGAATGTGGTCATTGACCACCTCTCTTAGTTAATATGGAATAATAAAGAGGAGGAGAGTTCGCTCTTTGATCAATTTCTAGATGAACTCCTCTTTACAGGAGAAATAAATGACCAAGTGCCTACTGAATCAAAATGGTATGATGACATCCTCACTTACCTTCTCAGTCAGGAGATGCCATAAGATCAGGACTTTAGGGAAAAAATATAGTTTCTTCATCAAGCAAAGTATTTCATGAAACTCAATGGATACCTTTACAATGTATGCATGGATGGCCTAGTTTGTTGGTGTGTCCTTGATGTGGATCAACTACATGTTCTCTAGGATGCTCATGAAGGCCCTTGTGGAGGCCACTATGTAGGAAGACACACATCCATAAAATTCTTGATGGCAAGATACTATTGGCCTACAATCTTCAAGGATACCCACCAATTTGTTCAGGCTGAATCCTAAATCATTTGGGCTATACAGAGATAGAAGCCATAGAAAACGTTTATAAAATCTTTACCTACTTTAACATGTTCCAGGTATAGGGTCTTTCTTTTGAAACTACCCTTAATGATGCATTTGTCCATCTCTGTGTAGACGCTCTAGCTTACTGTAAGACACAGTGATAAACTATTTTTGTCACTCACGTTCCATAATACGAGAAACTAATAAGTTAATTTAGTGATAAGATCGGTACATGATGCAATTTAAAATAGGCTTTTCAATTAACACGCTTTACAAATTACATAGCCCTAATTACTAACAAACCCAGCAAGAGGACAAACATTGCAGGCAAATAAAAAACAAGTTTGACGGTAAAACTGTAATTGATGTGTTGGGGTTCTCCAAAAACCTTTCAAGTAGAGCTTATTTGAACTTAAAAAGTGACTATTGCATCAGTTTTGTCAAGAATATGAAACGTCACTCTATACATGAATGATGCCGACAGCAAAACTAAACCATATTCCATGATTAAACTTCGACATTCTTGACAACAGCAGAGAGTATCATAGTACAGTAAAGCTTTACCTTCCATTGTTTGGCGACTCTGTGTTGGATAACCAACTCATTTTCATAAGCAAGATTTGAAGCCATGACACTCAAGTCTGCATAGAACCTATCTCCTGCACTGGAAGACTTCTGCTTCTGGGCACCAGGCATCTCAGTGGAATCCTCAGAACGATACAAGTTTGTACGGCTATCAAGTAAACCAATCATGCTTAGGTATGTATCAGAGTTCCTGTCGGGTATCTTTATGCTCTTTCCTGTTTCACAAAACCAGGAACAGTGAATCCAATTCACCATGAATTCTAAGTCAAAATCATCAAAATTGTAAAAAGATGCATTTTTCAACTCTTTTGCTTTACCAGTCAGCAGTAATTTGATGGTTTCAATCAGGCCTCCATTGAGAGCAAAAAGATTAAGAATGAACTCAGTCCGGTCCCCTATCTCGGCCAACGGTTTGGAGACTAAATTCAAAAAGTTCATGAAAACAATGCTTAAAACCATCTTCAAAACGATGGAAACAAAAATGGCCCGTGTTTGAAACAGTAGCGATGCAGCGTACCTGCACCACACAACGGTGTAAAACAGAAGACCGGGTTTCAATTCTTCATGTGCTGTTATGAGAGCAAATGATGCTCATGGAAAGCAACTTGCATTGAACAAGTCCACCAGGCACCAACCTCCTGTGCATTGAACAAGTCCATGACGATCCTTCCAGGAAAAAACAGGAGAGTAAACCGCGTTTTTGGAAATCAGTGTTGATTTAAAACTAAGAACGTGTCAAACTACCACTACAGTTTTTCATGGGTACGGACATCCAATTATCACCTCCGGTACAATCACTAAAAAATTAATTAACGTTGGTAGCCTTATTGGAAGACCGAGGGTGGTTTTTGACTTCATAATCTTATCAGTAAACGCGACCTCCAACTTTCTCATGGAATAATGTACAGGAATTCAAATTTTCAACCTTCTTATTGGCAGTCACTATGACACTATCTGATCATTATTCATTACTGTATCTTAAATATGAAATTGTTTGCAATGACAATTTTGGGAAATAGGACTGTTTTTCTTTTTCTTTCAAAACTATATTCATTGATTATGAAGTCAAGCTAGGTGGAGTTTCCTAATTGGTTAGTTGTGGACACGGCAGCGTCTAGACATTGCCCGAGGAAACTGTGCCCGCTGCCTGAGAACTTTCTCCGTTAAAAAAATTAAAAACAAAACCATAAAAACGAACGATCGATTGTAAATGAGTCTATGGGGCAAAATTTTCATCCACAAGCTTTTGGCTCAAGTGGTAAGATGTTATGTTAAAGAGGTTTTAGGTTTAATCTTAAATTTATGTTGCAGAGCGCTATCGGAAGAAGTTTTGCATTTGAACAAGCAAACATTTTTTGAACTCTGGAATTACAAGGAGATTTTGTTTAATAGAAAACATTGTTTAGAATGAAATTTCTTTCATTTCTGTATCCTTCAGTTTTAGGCGAACACGTTTTTTCAACAAAACTCAACTGAGAATCCTTATCTTTTTTAAGCTTTTTTTTAATTTCTTTTCTAGGAATTTCTAACTTTTCTTTGAATATACAGTTTTTTGGCATTACAGTTTTTTGAAATGGTATTTTTCAAAGAAAAAACTTGTTAATTTAAAAGGTGGCAATTTTTTTAAACCCTTAAAAGATGAACACAATTTAAAACATGGTAACATTTTTTCCCGTTGAAGATGGAAATTACCGTGGAAGATTATCCGAACAGAGGCGTAGAAAACATGTGGCCGATTGATGAGTGGCAAGATACCCCTACACTCAACCATACAAATATGAGCGTTTCACACACTATCCGGTCGAACTCCATAGACGAGCTAGTTGTGGTATCTAGACAATTACTCGTAGATCGTAGTTTGCTGTCTTCCCACCTGGACTAATATTAGCTTTGTAATGTATGGTTTAGTCCAAAGTGAGGTGTATGATGTGTTCCTATACTATTGCTACTCCTAGGGCTAATGGAAAATAATATCAACTAAACTAGGAGAGAGAGAGAGAGAGAGAGAGAGAGAGAGAGANAGCCCATCTGCGGAGTTCGACCAGATCGTGCGTGAAATACTTGTATTCGTATGGTTGAGTGTAGGGGTACCTCGCCACTCATCATTGGTGCCGTTGTCAGGGACGGTGCTAGTTATCTAGATTAGTATATCATACAAGGTCGCTGTATAGAAATTAACGATATATCTTCTAGGAAGAAATAATTACAAAAAGTCACATATAAATTCACACATAATTGCACAACCATGCCTCTCCTACAAGACTACGATAATGCCACATCTAGTGAGGAAATTCATTGGAGAACCAACGAATTATATGACAATGAAGATTGGGGTATGCAATCTGAGGTGGGGGTTTCTTATAAACATAAACGAAGGCAGCATCATCCCAACGCCTGAAAGCATAATTTACTCGATGACAATGAACCCCTACTGGCCACTACAAGCTTAGTGCAAATACAAGAGGCTGTTCAAATCTTCCGTAGGCATCGTAAAGAGAGCCACCTACCTAGGCTCGATTTAAACAACTTTCCCAATTTTTCAAGAGGCTACAACTTAGATCCGCAACAATATTTACGAGCCTTCTATGATTCTTGTGCATGGAACAACATTGATAATGATTGGAAAAAACTCAAGCGCTTTCCCATGACACTCGTTAGCGAAGAAAAAGTATGGTATAGATCGTTAAAACCAAATTCAATATGATGTTGGCTAACAATGGTAGAAGTCTTTAATGAAAGATATCAAACCTACGCAAGAGTGTTGGCCTTGAGGAAAGAAATCCAAGAGTGGAAACAAGCACAAAATGAACCCTTGGACATGGCCTTAGAAAGATATTATGCACTGTTAAACAACTACCCAGGCCATGAGTTCTCCAAGGAAAGGCTAATGTACCATATCATTGATGGGCTTCGTGATGCAACAAGAGAAACCCTAGGGATGTAAGCCCAAGGTCAACTATACAAACTACGAACCCATCAATTCCAAGAGCTTATTAAGCAAGTAGAAAAAGAAGAAGGAGAAATGGCTAGATGGAAGTGTGTTAAAAAAGATCAATGGGACCAAAATCTCAACTTAACAGAGGTCCATGATCATAAAAAGGAGAAATCAACCTATCTCAAGGAGGAAGAACCATCTTTGCTAGTACAACAATCATTAGAGGAAGTCGAGGCAAAGATCAATAAGATGTTGGAATGGACGTATAAAAAGTGTGGAGAGTATATCGATATTATTGGAGATAGAGTTTTAACAACCAAAGAAGCAAGACAAAGTATCATTAGACAATCAGAAAGAAGGGATGAGGAAGATAAGAGCTCAACGACCAATCTTACATATGAATGCAACATTTGCCTGTATGATCACCCCAAGGGCCAATGCCCAATCTTGTTACATTTATATGAACATTGAGAAAGCACATTACATCCAGAGTTCGTAAAGAGATACTATGTTCGATCACAGTGGCAACAATCCCAGTCATGGGGGAAACCACCCATAAACTGGAGACACCCTTCATATCATCTGAATCTAAATGCTTATCTAGTTCAACATCCTATTTCCCCAACTGGGTCAACATACTCTATCTCGCTGCATTATTCTTCTCCTCAGTACTATCAGCCCATGTCCTCCACACAATCACCACCTTGTATACCTCACACTTCTCCTAGATTTCAACATTCTCATCCTTTTCCTCCTTCTACATCGCCACTAATTGTTCCTTAAAGGTCTGCACCACAGCAACAACACACGAACATTACTTGTGCTACTATTTCCAATAGCAGTGAGAGACATCCTCAACATCAAAGGCGTCCCTTCTTTAGACATGACCATAGGAAGGGACAACACAGTTCCAAGGCCACTGCATTCTCTAACTCAACACAAGTCCAACACTATGGTGCATCCTTCTCTTCGAACCTAGCGCCTTGTGTCACTTCATCAGGACCACTAATCAACACTCCAACAACCATATGGCCTAATGAATACAAACATGGAAAGCAACATCTCGATCCTTGCATACCATCTTATGGTCTCAAGTATCATAGTGGGTCAACTCTTTACCCGGGAACCACATCTTATAAATTGCCCCACTACACTTACTATAATCAAGTGTGTGAACCCCAATGGGATAAGTATGACCAAGTTTCAATGTTTCCAACATGCAAGGATCCTCATCTTTCATTTATTAATCCTTGCCATGCTCAACCATTTAGTTATGGGGGATATCCCCTATTTTAATAAGAAGTAGGGTTAATAAATATTTTTCATTTTCTTTAATTTTTACAATTTCTATCTTCCATTTTTTCACTTTTCGGTTTTCAAGTTTTTGTTTTATCTTTTTGTCTTTTTATCTTTTTATCTAAGTAATCTCGTCTACGAATAAAACACTCATGTGGCTCATTGGTTGAGGTGTGTCCTATGTTATCGTATCTCGAGTGATCAATTATTTGGACAGTGAGCCCATTACATCTACTCATCCACTCTACAACTAAGACGTTCTGTTCGAGGGTACAATGATATTCTTGACATTCTTAAAACTTAAAATTAATTTTGTGTTCATTGCACCTAGAATGAAGAAGGATGGACCAAGAGGAAATGATTAGGGTGTGACATCAAGGGGACTTGTGGATTCTCTTTGGTGATGTTTGTGAGAGTTATCACGCAACGTGGTTGTACTAAGATCCTTGTAAATCTAATGTAAAATGGGACTAAGAGTAATCAAAAGGCACTTAAAAATCCAATGCTATTTTAGGGGGTTCCACTAGAAATACATGCACCCATGCTTGAAGGTTGGCAACTTCTCTAGATTTAGCAATTGAAGAAAAAGAGAAAGCAAAAGAGAAAAAAAAAACAAACAAAGTGCCACAAAGCAAAAATCACTCCTCCCTTGAATAAAATGCCAAGTGATTGTACACCTTGTTGTTATGGTATTCTCATAGTCACTCATCATGGGATGAAACAATGTGGTGTCATGGATCAGAGGAATGGACTTGGTCCTGATCTTGGACCAACGGGTTAATGACACATTAATCATGCTTTACACGCAAGATTCATTGTGCCCTGGGTCAGTTACCTCATGTCCCAATCTCTACAATCCCTTCTATACCCCGTCTCATCTTGCTGTTCATGTAATTGTAACTCGTGTCTTGTGTAGTATAGAATTTTGACCTCATTCCGGTGATACCTACATGTGTGTGTTTTGTGGAACCAGTGTGAATTACATTTAACCCTTCAAGTGCCCACAGACACTTTTAGTATGGTTACGCAAGGGCATTATAGGTTAGAACCTGCTTTGGGGAGGACCCACTTGCGTAATTTTTTGTAATTTGCAATCATAACACATCTCTCACACACCATCTATTA
>MNCI01013043.1:0-26146 GCA_015680685.1 Gnetum montanum
TTTATCCTTTACATTCTTAATCAATCTTAATAACACACACACATAACCTAAAGCATCAAACATACAACATGGATTCAACACTTAAGAAGAAGTTATCACTTGCCAAAGAGACAAATGAGTCATGACAAGAGACATGATGAAGAAGACTAGAGTATGCCTATGCAAACCAGGATTTCATACACTCATACACTTCCATATTATCCTGACTTCACATTTATCTTTCATTAGGATGAACAACTGAGGTGGAGAGGTTTGTAGGGCAATATTGTTTTGCCTCCTAAACATTCAACACCATTAATGCTACAGGCAACATTGATGAGGTTAAACCTTGGCTATGCACAAGAAGGGTATCATGTTATTAAACACTTGACCAAGCCATATGAACCCACAAAAGCACAAGTAAGAAGGGATTTTGCCATGGAGACAAGACATGAAAATAACAAAGGAAAGAAAGTCAACCACAATGTTGTCCTAGAGGAAATCAATGATGATGCATTCTTAATGGAAAAACTCCATCACAATCATGAATCTCAATCTTGAATGCCTATCATTCATCTAGAATAACCTATCAAGATACAATTACATTCAGTTCTTGTAGAGACACCAGGAAGAGATGTAGAAGACTCTAAACATAAGTCGAGCTCAAGGCCTAGAGCTTTTGTAGAACCATAAAGGGATGAATCACCAAGTCATAGAAGGAGAACTAGCTAGCATCATTCTCCAACTACTTTCTCTTCCTCATAATCATTAGCAAAATCTGATAGAAGAAAATGAAGACCTAGAGATTACGATAAAGAAAGATGTAAGGATCATGAGAGACATGAATATTGTAGAAGGTATATTGATGAAGAAGAAGATAAATATGAAAAAAGAAGAGATAGGATTAGGCATGAAGAGATAAAATACTATGAACAAAGAGAGGATCATACAAGTAACACTAACGGAAGATCAGGGAAATGTCCTTTCTTTAGGACAAGTCTAGAAAAGGTTGGTAGAGTAAGGACTCCATCCAAATAAGTTTCTCCTATGACAAATCCTCCTACAAATACCATGCTTTCATAAAAATTAAATCAAAAGATTATAATTGTCATGATAACTGATATAGTATTGGATTGGATAAAAGTAGGAGCACTCCCTGAAAAAAATAACTCCAAGAAATTCAAGATGCAAGGCTCTACTTGACTCAGGTTCTAGAATTAACTGGATATCTCAAGAAACATACAAGGCATGGAGCCTACCATCCTTAAAGAAGTACAACATAAGACTAGAGCTAGCAGACCAATCCGTTACCATTTCTTTGGGACAAATAGAAGATGTAGTGACCACTATCAATGGGTGGTCTTATCCAGCAGATTTTCTAGTGATCAATGTGAAGAATAATGACAAGGAATTTTCTAGGAATTTTCAATTATTAGGGGGAGAGCATGGCTAAGCACAATTGATGCTAAGTTAGGAATGAAAGACTTATCTTTGAAAATTTCGAGGGAACCATACATATGCAAAGAATTCCATGCATTAATAATGATAAAAAAGAGTGTAGTTGTGGACCGAAACTTCAAAATGTCAACACGATCCTTACCTAGTGGTTAGGAAATGAGAACATGAAATTTTCCAAAACATGCATGGAAACATTTGATTTACTTATTACCTCCTACCCTAAGAAAATGACCCAAATTGAAAACTTACAAAAGGATATCCTAAATCATGATCATACACTACCAATAAGTAGGAGACATGGAGACCTAAGATTGGATATTAAGAATAAACACTAAGAGAAAGAGACCTTGGATCAAGCCATTCGAAAGGAAACACTACCAATCCAAAAATTTGTCATCATTGTAGCATCATAAGTAGAAAAGATGTGAGACTTAATTAATAAGAGCTGCACAATAGCTTTAAAGATTATGGAAGAGAAAGCAAAGCAATAGCTTTAAAGATTATGGAAGAAAAGACAAAACCAAGAAAAAGAAGAAAGATGTTAGAGGAAAAGGAAAAGTGGCATCGATGGTTGAGTGTTTAGACACTAACTCTACTGATGGGGAAGGCTATACCATGTATCAATACAGACATCCCAAGGAATGTTGTCTAGTCATGGAATTTTAAAGGAAACAGGGGGATACACACTTAATCCTAGATTTGTTAAGAAACAAATGCCCAAAAGGTTACCTTATCCTTGAGGTAACTATAGGTAGAACTTCCAACGAACATACTATCCCATTAAAGCTTTGCCATAGCCACAAAAGTAGTATTACCAATAGTGGCAACAAACCTAATTGTGGATCATGCCACCACCACACTAGTAGTATCCATATTAGCAACCTGATCCATATGGATACTATGTACATCATCCAATCTCTCTTGGGAACGCTACTATCCAAATTCCACAATACTATTTGCCAGAGTACCATTGCCTGACACCACCAAGGGCCAACTCAGACTCATACATGCATCCACAAATAGCTGATTCTTCAAATCACGATCCAACTCCTTTACTAGCAGTGCCACTGCCTACTATGCAAGGTGAATTACCATCACAACTATAGTAAAGGAGAGTTGCCTAGGCAGTAAACATACAAACAAAGGATCATACTAGCAACACTAAGAGCTAATCAAAGAAACATCCTTTCTTCAGGACAAGTCTAGAAAGAGCCAGTAGAATTGGAACTTCATCAAAACAAGATTCTTTCAATGAAGATCCTCAAAACAACAAGCTTCCAACTTTATCAATCATGTATGTAAAATGTCATGCTCACAGAGATAGTCACAAACTAGTTAAAGGTAGGACCACTTCCTAAAAAATGAATCTATCAAGGAATTCCTTTGATTTATCTATGAGTAGTTGGAAATTTTCCATGCAAAGCTCTATTAGACTCAGGTTTCGAGGTAAATTTGAACTCTTATGAAACATATCAAGCATGAAACCTACCATCCTTAAAGGAATGTAACATCTAGTTAGAGCTTGCAAATTAATCTGTCACCATTCCCTTGGGATAGATTGAAGATGTAATGACTATTGTCAATGGCTAGTCTTATCCAACAGATTTTCTAGTGACTAATGTGAAAAATGATGATAGGGAATTTCCAATAATTATGGGGACAACATGGCTTAGGACAATAGATGCTAAGTTAAGCTTGAGAGATTTATCAATTGAAATATCTAAGGAAGACACACATGAAGCCATACATAAGTAGAGGATTCCATGCATTATTGTTGATGAAGAAGGGTGCAACTATGAATTGACATTATAGAACATCAACACAATCCTTGCACCAATCCATAACAAGTGTGCACACAAGAGAGATTAGAAGCGACTAAACCAAAGATACCCCATGGTCAACAACTGAGAACATTAAATTATCCAAAATATGCATGGAATCATGTGATTCACTTATTAATTCCCATTCCAAGAAAATAACCACAAATAAGGACCCAAAAATGAAATTATTAAATCATAATCATACACCAATAGGAAAAGAATACAAGGAATGGAATAATCAAAACTCAATTATGCCTATGGTAAGATACCTCATGTCTCAATTTCTGCAATCCCTGCTCAGTCCATCTCATCTCATTGTTTGAATAATCCTAACTTGTGGTTTTGTGTAGCATAGAGTTGTTTTCCTAATTTGGTGGTACTAACATGTGTGTTTTGCTTAATAGGTATGTGTTACATTCAACTCCATAAGTGCCTAAGGACACTTTTAGGTGTGGTTATACAAGGGCATTAAGGGCTATAGCCTGCTTTGGGGAGGATCCACTTGTATAATTATTGTATCTTATACTTTTCTAGCAATTCCACATCATCTTGAACTTTCCAAGACCAATAAATGTTCATCAAAACTTTCCTTTGCATCACATAACTTCACTTTATACCAAAGAATTCATTACCCATCTCATCAAAACTTCATGAACTTTCACAGCCCAAGATTCCTTCTTTACATAGTATCTGTGCTAAAGTTTTGAAGAAATATGCATCATCCATCACTTGAGATCCTTTGAATATACTTCAAACCTTCCAGACCATCAATAGGATTCATTGTCCATCCTTAGAATTCATCAAAAAATGAAAATTTTTGGCCTTCAATATCATATTAGAGTTACCTCAATGTTGGATCCCCAATGTTAGATCCTTGATATTGGATTCAAGAAAAAGTATAAATAGGTAGACACTTAGCCAAATTTTTCATTTCTTACATTTGCACCTAAGGGAGAATTTTCAACTTTTCTTCTTTGATTTGAGCTTTGGCCTCCTAGCTTCACCCCCCATAACTTGCACGTTATCGCTTTGATTTTCATGATTTTGAAATCTATTTGACCCTAGAGTGCTCATCTTAGTTGTGTGGGGTAGGGGGGAGGAGAGGGAGGATGCTAGTGAGGAAAATATGAGCCTATTTTTCAAAAAATCCTAACACCCAAAAGGTACTATAAGGATAAGTATGAAGAAAAAATTGAAAATTTTTAATAAATATCAATCATATTAACACTAGAACACTTAAATAATGCTCTTAAGGAATCATAACCATCATTACGAGCCATGAATAAGAACAAATTAGACAACTGTGAAGGATTCTAAAGAAACTAATACTTATAAGGTAACTTTTTGAAAATTCACTAACTTTACAATCATAATGAACTAACTTAATGTAATTAAGAGCATGGGTAGGGTATGGAATCATTAACAATAAATGAGAACACCTTAGTAATTCCAAACCCTTGATTGATTATAGATAAGCCCAAAGAGAGGAGCACAAGGAGAACCCTCCCAAGCCACAAGTAAGAGAACAAGAGGGCAAGGTAGATGTTGAACAGAAGGACAAGAACTAGAACATGTAGAGTAGGAAGCCCAATCCTTTAGCAATCATCAAGAAAATCCTACCACAGGACAGTTGGCTCAAGGAGAGGCAGTGAAACCGCAAGTACAAGGACAATGCCTCACGTTGTCGTAAGAATGCCTCTAAGCTATCCAAGAAAAATCAATCCTGACCATAGTCATTGTGGAAATGAACTTTGGCCCATTCATGGATTTTGTTTCGGAAGTAGTAAAGATGCAACTCTAGGCATTGCCGCTATGGCCCCTTCTTTCAGACAGTGATGAATGGTACCTTAGGGAAACCAATCAGTTCTATCATAATTAAGAAGAAGGCATCACTATCAACATCGAAGAATCTCTATGTCATACTCAATCAAGGCAATAGTTGAAGCTCTCAACATACCCAATGAAGAGATAAGGGTAGCACATTTGTCCACTAGATCAGATGCTGAAACTAGAAAAATATGGTTGAAACATGCATATGGCAAAGAAGATAAGGGATACAATGAGTTAACTTTGGAGGAAAGGATTTACTTTAAAATTAGCACATATCACTTGTTCACAACAAAAGGATTGAATAGGTTGTCCACCTATGCTACCAAAGGAAGGGCAATCCTGATGGCAAAATACAATGCCAACATTGCACAACTCTACTTTGTGGATATTTAAAGTTAGATTGAAGAAAGGAAGGTAGGGAAGCCAACACTTCCATTCCTTTTCCTTATTAGGAAGCTGTGCAAATGAGCTAGAATCTTGGGATACACCAATGACATTTCTAGGATGGCCTAGAATGCTTTGTATGCGGAACTGCTCAAACCAACACCACCTAGGAAGGACTAGGGTGAGGAACAAACTGGCATTAGAAAAACCACACAAACCAAACAACAACTACAAGTAGGTCCCAATGGCCAGTAGTAGTAGCAACAAGAAAAGCAATCATAGCAAGTTCCACCACCATTGCCATAGGATTATAGGTCATCAATGAGTCATCTGCAATAGATTGAAGAGACCATTAGCTAGAGATCAAGAGAGGAGACCCATATTTACAAAGTTATCAATAGTGCCATCCATCCCACAGTTTTAGTAGATCCTAGGAGTGGAAAAATCTCATTGTAGTAAGGAGGAGGGGACCAATGATCACAATAGATCTCTGGGAATGCTACATCATTCCAAGTGGTGCTAGAGACTAGAGAAGGAGCCATAGTTATGGTAATGTAGCATCAGGATGTAGCAGCAAAGGTGATTACTGATCACATTAAAAAGTCCTTCAACGTACTTGTTGTGCCACTGAAAGATCTAATTAGAGCCAAAGATGCTCAAATGTTAGCCAAAACCTCGATGACTCCTTCAAACCATGAAAATGTGCTCGACTAACTGTTGTAGACTAAATAAGTGATGATAACATTTTTCAACGTTCCAAGTGATGTCATTGTAGTGTAGTTAGAATTTATTGCTATCAAAGGTAAACTGGTCATGACAAAGACCTGGGCAAAGCATGTAGAAGCTAAACTTCTCAAACTATTTGAAGAGCTCATGACCCTGAGAGCAAAATGTAGAGACTTAGCTCAATTCATTGCACCTAACTAGATGGAACAATTTAGAACAAAGAAGATGAACCACCTAATTACATAGAATAAATAGATGGAGAACAAGAAGGAGAAAGTAATTTAGAATGCCTTAATTATAGAATCCTAAACATATGCACATGCTAAGGTACTCACTGCATCCTAAGAAGAAAAACAAAAAGCTTACTGCAGACAATATGTGGTTGTCCATTGTGGAAAAATAGAAGAATATCCTAGAGAAAAGCATCCACTAGTTAAGAGAACAACTAGTGAGGGTCAACCAAGACATGAGTTACCTCACATAATAAAATAGAATCCTCTCAATGGAGAAGGTATGCACCATCTACTATAAATCAACCACTTAAATCAACATGTGGCAGATCAAGGCAAAGAAACATGAGTGGCTTAGAGAACATTTCCATGATTAGGTGGGAATGTACAAACAAATCAATAAAAAGGAGATCCAGATGGCTAAACCTAGAATAAGTTCCATATTAGCAAAAAATCCTAATTAGCAACCCATCTTGGACAGCTATGCCCATGTTCACTACAAAAAAGTAAAGAACAAAGACCTGTAGATTGAGGACCTGAAAGAGCACATGGGGTTGACTAACTTTCATTACACTAACTTGGTCATGTTAACAACAGGTAGGCCCAAAAATGAACTAGAATAGCAAGTAGTAGCCACATATGACTTGCATGAAAAAGAGTTTGTAGATCGTAAAGATGCTTTATAAAAACTTCAAGTGAAAAATTCCGAATTAGTAGTAAAGGCTAGCTACTAGGGGCAAAAAGATGTAGCAGCTGCCATGCCCATGGAGTGTACCCACTCCATCACACATTGCACAACAACCATGGACAGTACATGATCCAAGAATAAAGGAAGAAAAGTGTCAGGCATTTCTAAATAGATATAAATTCTAGAAGCCTAACGATAAGGGGAAGTAACTAATTAGAGGAGCCACCATCGCCAAGAACTACCTAGGTTATATCAAGCTTCATCTAGATTTTCTTTTTGTTAAAATTTGTCATGTCATGTCTTGTGTAATTTTTGTAACACACCACTATGGCATAAAGAATCGTGTATATAGTCAATCATGTAAATATACCTTCCAAATTTTATAAGGAACCTTATCCTCATTTTGTTTTAACTTGAGGATGAGTTTTCAATTAATCATGAGGTATCCTTACAAGTGGGTAGCAAAAGTAATCACTGATTATATCAAAGAATCTTTTAATATTCCTACTGTGCCACCGACAAATATTACTTTAGTTAGAGATGTGCAAAAGGTAGCCAAAACATCGATGACCCTAGTAGAGCATGAAGATGTTCTTGATTAACTACTATAGACAAGCCAAGTTATGCAAAATCTCTTTGATATCCCTAGTGATATCATTGCAGTGCAGTTAGATCTTATCTCCACAAAGGGTAAACTGGTAATGGCCAATATAAGAGTTGAACATGCAGAAAACAAATTGCAAATATTACAAGCTAAATTAGCAACTTTGAAAGTAGAAAGAAGAAACACTACATAGTACATAACGCTACATTAGTTAGAAGCCTTTAGGACTAAATAGGTTAGGCAACTAATAGCACAAAATATTCAGGCTGGGATGGAGAAAGAAAAGGCTATGTGAAACACATATATGGCTAAAGCACAAACATACACACATGACAAAGTCATCACTACCTTGGAGAAAGAGAATAAAAAGATTGCTGCTGAAAACACAAATTTGATAGATATTGAGAAGCAGAAGAATGTTCTTGATTCATCAACTATGGAAATAATTTATTAGATTCAACCAGGATATGAATAAACTAGCCCAAGAAAACAAAATCCTATTAATGGAAGAAGTTCGAGCAATTCACTAGAAGTTAATAATTAAAATAAGAATGTAACAAAATGAGGTCAAAAAGCATGAAAAGCTCAAGGAACACTTCAAGGATTAGCTAGGCACATATAAGTAGATTAATGAGAAAGAGATTCATATAGCCAAGGCCAAAATTAATTCAATCACTACACCACCACCAAACTGGTAGCCAATTTTGGACAACCTTCCCCATTTCCACCAAGCTGAAGTGAAAAATAGGGACATGTAGATAGAAGTTCTCATAAAATACATGAGATTAGGAAACCTTTTGTATGATAATTTGACCATGTTAACAACAGGAAGGCCAAGAAATAAGCTTGAGCAGCAACTAGCAGCAATATATGTAATGTATGAAAAAAAGATTGTAGATTGGAAGGATGCATAGTAGAAACTACATGTTGCAAAATCTGAGCTTGAAATAGTCAAAGATAGCTAAAAAGGGTAGAAGGATATAGCAAAAAACCTAGCATGCTAAATGAGTAACTATCAAGAACTAATAAAGGTGGTTAGGGCATTTGAGAAAGAAAGGAGGTAGTTTGCAGCTTACTATGTGAAGGCTAATAAGATGCTCTCTCAACTACCATGCCCATGGGATGTACAAATGCCATCAAACATTGTAGAATTTGCATAGATGATACACAATCCCAAGATAGAAGAAGAGAAACTTCAGGTGATCCTAAACCGATATCAA
Organism: Gnetum montanum; assembly: GCA_015680685.1. NCBI lineage: Eukaryota > Viridiplantae > Streptophyta > Gnetopsida > Gnetales > Gnetaceae > Gnetum > Gnetum montanum. The sequence goes on from MNCI01013043.1 coordinate 8,940, forward strand.
TTTTAGAATCTTGATGATAAGGGAAAGAAGTCGATGGGGGAGCATCCATCACCTAAAACAAAAAGACTACATTGAGCTATTTTGTTTTGTTTCATTTTATCATCAAATGTGTCCATCATGACATACATGATAATTTTGTAAGAACACCACTCAAACCATAATGTGGCATTTAGAGTTATATATATAGGTAGTTATGTTAAGTTGAGTATACCTTTCAATTTCGTAAGGGACTCTATCCTTCTTTTGTTTCAACTCAAAAACAAGTTTCTAGTCAATTGTGGGGGTATGATAAAACCAATTTTTGCCAACCATGATACCATATCAACGATATTGTAGTTCTACATATGTCATTGTTGATATGTTGTATTAGGAATTATGCAACCCTATAAACATCAACAGTAGGTGACATCAGGGACATAAATTTCATTTCATCCTTAGTGAAACTCTTACAATTTATTTTCTTAGTTAGCGATAGAGTGAATGCCCGTAGTATGGTGTTGAGTAGTTGTACAGAGTCTTTATTGGAGTGGATTGTACTTTGGCACAATTCATGTATGGTAATAAGAATCAAGATTGCCTTTCATCATTGAAGCATCTACTTAGTTCTTTTATTTTTCTTAGCTAATTTCTTACTTAGTTTAATTTTCATGTTTACTTTAGCTTAGTTCTTTACATTTATGAAGCACTTTACTTTTCTTGTTCATTAGAAAGGCGAAATGAGTATGACTAGTTTCAAGCGTATAAGTGTAATCGTTTGATAACCTAGTAGTGGTTTCACTTGATTCGCTCAGTAGTAAACTGACTTAGTAATCCTAGTAATGGTTACATGAGCCTAAGATGTGTACGACAATCCAAGAATAGATGCTTATCATCATAGGATAGAGTAGATTTACATTTCTGTTATTACTTAGACCTAGAGTTATCTTTACTTTTATTATGGAAGTAATTAGGAGTAAATCGAGCTAGCAACATCAAAAAATCATATGCCTCACTAAGAGTTAAACTATACACTTTCTCTTCACTAACTCAAAGTGGGAAGACAACGATCACAAACCTACTATCAACTCTTGGCATACTTACATTGTCCATCTATGAATTATGATCTAGTCACATGCATGCACTTGTGACTTATATGGTGCAGTGTTTGGATACACTACTACTCATCAATGATGATATGTGTTTATTCAAATTTTGGATTACCTAGTGGTAAGATGCTTGATTTGGAACCTCCAGGTCATGGGTTTGATTCTAGTGGGCAATGCTAAGTTATATAAAGTTCTACTTGGACTCTTTATGTTGGGTTGTACCTATGTTTTGCTTATTTCATGTTCTAATAACACCCTCTCCTCCTCCCAAAAAAAATAATGTTTTGGATTACCTTCTTTATAATCAAAGTTTCACTTCATGGTTAAATGATGTGATGTAAAAACATGACATTCAAGTTCTTCATGTCAATTATTATTGTTGTTTCTACCTACTTGTTAAGCTAATGATGGGATGCGATATCGCATGGGCCGCGATATCGCAGTGCGTCATCAAATCTATAAATAAGAGGCAGCTCTCCCTTGTTTCTAAATCTAGGCCTAGACCGTAGTGAAACTCTGGCAGTTTTACCTCTCCAGAGATAGAATAATTTCCATGTAGCCACAGTAGGAGCTCCAAAGTGAACGGATCTTTATTCGAGCAAATATTGTACCTGAACACAAGTTTGTGTACGGCAATAAAGATGAACTTCTTGGATAAACCTTACAGTGCATGGAATAGGCTAAATAGGACTTAATTTACTGTTATTTATTGTTTATCATTTAAATGCTTTATTAGTTGATTAATTCTCTCTCAAACCTTCTCTCCTAGTTAAGTGCATTCAGTACGACCGCTTTGAACACGTGCGTTACGCTTGGTGATCCCAGCAATGATTAGTGTTTGGTAACCAAGGTTGCATTGGTTCACGGTGTGAACGGTAAATGGGAACGGATACTGATGCTAGGTTAGTTAAGGCTTAGTTAGTTAGTTAAACATAGTTAATTAGTCTCTTCACCCTTCACCTCGTCAGCATAGGAGATAAAACATAAAAGACTATACAAATCACATACCTCAGACTTACTTAACCATACAATCGTGACAATTACAAGTAAGTCTGGGAAGACAATTGTAGCAACCGAAAACGTCAGTGGCTGGAAAACATCGAGGGGTTGGCGGGCACGACAGTTTTGACCCCGTACCCACAGGAGGGCCATGCTGGGTGTGAGCAGATACGGGGCACCCTGAATGGTCTGGTCGATCAGACAGGGACTTAATCGGCGTCTATATAGCCTTTTGCAACATATGGTTTTGAGAACGGGAAAGGAAATGCGAAGTAATGCTTGAAAGTAAATAAAGCAGAAAAAAACAACGCAAAACGCAACAATAAGTAGGAAACAAAGTAAAATCTAGTTAGAAAAATGCAATGCTCCAAAGCTACAAGTTTTCTCTATCAAGGTGGATACAGTCGGTTGCACAGCGTGGCGAAGTGTAACCAGGACGTGCGAGCAAAACAGGTTGTGCACTTGGACGCGGACTTGGGTGCTGACGATGCAGGGATTCTACCAAGGTGGTAGAAGGGGGATGGGACAAAATGCCAGCTGAAAATGCTAATTGTTTGCAGTGTCAAACAAAAGGCTTACAATGCTTGATGTTACAATGTGCCGGAAAGAGAACTTGAGTGCTAGAGGAAAGGTCGAAGAATCTAGAAGATCATCGAACTTTTGAATGCTGCTTGTTGGGAAAATTCTGAACTGGTTGAATGCTGCTTGTTGGAAAAAATTCTGAACTAGTTGAATGCTGCTTATCGAGGTATTTATAGGACCGAGGGCACGCGAAAGGAGCGGTTTGGACACCACGTGCCTTGGGCCCATGTTGACTTGCTTGTGCTACACGTGTCATGCATGACCGTTGGACTTGCATGACCGTTGTAATGCAAGATTGCCATGCCGTATTCATGATCCTGCCACGCCATAATTGCATCGTCAGTGTCTAGAGATGTGTGCCAACGGTCCAATTAGGTGAAGTGCATTGATGTCACACAACCACCCGCATGCCTTGCTGTGCTTTGTAGCGTAGCATGTTTGGCGTAGCGTAGCACCTTGTTGTGCGTTCTGCTACATGTGTGTTGTATGCTTGCTACACTATGTAGCGTAGCGACTATCCTTAGTTGTGAAAACTTTGCCGATTTTCCACTTTGCTTCCTATGTTGCGAGGCTCGCAAACTTGCTGATTTTGCCCTTTGAGCTGCCTTCTGTCTCTTCCGCAGGATTGCTACGCCTTGCTGCGCCATGTAGCTCAGCGTAGCGTAGCAGCAGACATGGTCTGCCGCTTCCTGACGGAAAGGGACATTGTTGAAGGACTTGGAGTTGAGCGAGGGAACTGGTTGTATAGCTATTGCCATGCTACGTTAGCATGGCACTTTGTTCTATAATCATTTCTTGAAGCTTGCTACGCTACATAGCAGGGCATAGCGTAGCATAGTAGACTTCGTGACTTAGAAAACTTGCCGAACTGTTTCATGCATCCTAAGCATTACTGTCAACTTTGCGCGCCGTTTCTGAGCAGGCTATTGGCTGGGAAAACTACATAGGTGGATAGGCAGAATGATCCGTAGAGCCTGTTTACACCTAGAGTAGAAAATTTGCCAAACTGATTGCCTGAATTCAGAGCGTTCTCCTCTCAAAGAACTGTCATGGTGCCGCGCAAACTACAAGGCCTGGTGAAGCGAGAATGACTTTGAATTTTTTGGGGTGTTTCATTGGCCCTTTTTTGTCAACGTTTGTAGAATGGGCTTGATAGACATTAACAAAGAAAACAAAACATCGCGGAAGGTACGATGCTAACGTTGCCGCTTAGTGAGTGTTGGGACATCGCTTAGGTGCGCTTGAGAGTGTTGCATTGGTTTTGCAGAGGTTAACGCAGAGAGCAAAGATGATGTTTAGCAGAGTCCCTCGTCAGAGTGCTCATGAGGGACTTGTTCGCGTTTTCATCTTTGGCTGGTGCTGTTCTTCAACCCCTTGTAAAACAAGTGTTTCCTTTGTAGGATAAGTTGCGTTACATCCGTGAAGGATTTTGACTTGCCTACAGATGCTTTCCATACGACAAGTTGTGTTACGCGCATCATGGAACTTGCACTCTGAAGTAGCTGAGCTAGTCGAGGCACTTGCTTCGCGACGCTGTAGCACTTGCTGCTGTAGCAAGACACACCCTTGACCAACGAGGAAAAAGATCTTGCTGGCTGCAAACGTTGTTGAAGCTCTTGGACACCCGTGCTATGTCCAAAGCAGGAAGGCCAGCAGTGGCCTTGGCAGCACTAGCGTGGAGGAGCTGGCCTCTAAGGCGTCGGGAGGCCTTGTGAGTGCGGATGCCCTGAAATCCCTGCCAAAGGCATGCATTCTCAGTTCAGCTATGGGATCAACTACCACATAGCTAAACGTTGTGCAAGCCGAGGCATTGGTAGGGGGCTGGAGAGTAACAATATTGTGGTTGGGCCATAATACTGCTGGAACTCCAGCTATGGGAACTAGCCAAGGAACTACTGTCAGGGTGATGGGCCGTGGCGACGGTAGGTCCGGAGGGCCAGTGTAATGTCGTACGACATCTTCGGAGGGTTAGCATGATGCCAAGGGTGGCGGCATTGTGTGTGTCCTAGACTGTGTTCTCATTGTGTCGTGAACTACATTCTGGAGCTGCGACGTCCCACCCACACGTCAACACCATGCATGCTCGTTTGATGCGTACTTGGTGTAGGTGCACGCTAGGGATGTGACGTGAACCCAGTTTAAGGTCTTGGTAAACCGTGTGCTGGTTTAAAGTTCCAACAGATCGTTGTGCTAGTTTAAGGTCCTAGCAGACCGTATGTGCCAGTTTATTGTCGTAGCGGACGGGTCGTGCCAGTTTTTCGTCATAGTAGACGTTGCTCGATGCTGCTAGTTTAACGTCGTTGCGGACACTGCTTGGTGCCACTGCCAATTTATTGTCGTAGCGGATGGTGGTGGCTGCCGTTGTGCTTCAAACGTAGTACAGCTTAAGGTACGAGTGATTCATTGGGTTGGCGAACTCATTGTTGTCCATGTCTGCCAGCTTGAAGGCTCCATTCCCGAAGGCTTTAATGACCACGTAAGGACCTTCCCAGTTGGCTAAGAATTTGCTCACGTGCTCACGGACGGCCTTGAGGACGAGGTCTTCCTTCTGCACTGGCCATCAATGTGGGTCTACACGGTGCTTCTGCTGCTGCTTCCTTTGGTAGTGCTCGATGCATCTCAGCGTCTGCGCGCGCTCCTCTTCTATTGTGTCGAGGTCAATGATCTGCGACTCGTTGTTCTAGGCTTCACTCACAACATCGGATAGGATCATCCGAAGTGATGATACCTGCAACTCAAGAGGCAACATAGCTTTAGATCCATAAACAAGGCTGTAAGAGGTCTTACTTGTTGCGGTCCTGCACGTTGTTCGGTAGGCCCACAGGATGTAGAGGATTTGCTCATGCCATTGCCTCTTGCTGTTGTTAAGCATTTGCTTCAGCAAGTTGATGATGGACTTATTTGTAGCCTCTGCCTGCCCTTTCACCTACGAATAATAGGGGGAGGAGAATGATTACTTTATGCCTAGATTATTGCAGAAGGTTCGGGTTTCCGTACTACTAAACTGTGGCCCATTGTCGATCACAATAGTCATTGGAAGTCTGAATCTTGTTATGATGTTGTCTAGGATGAAATGGTAGATTTGCTGAGACGTCGTCTTCCTCAGGGGGATAGCTTCCACCCACTTGGTGAAGTACTCAGTGGCGGTGATAATGAAACTATGACCTGCGGAGGATTTAGGCATGATAGGCCCTATGAGGTCTAGTTCCCATCATTGGAAGGGCCACGTGATTTGCGTTGGGTGCAGGTCCGTAGGTGTTACGTGTATGAGGTTTGTGTATCTCTGACACGTGTTGCACGTCTTGACTTTCGATAGGTAGTCACGCTCCATGTGGAGCTAGTAGTACCCTAGGCATGTGATTTTTGCAGCCATAGCCCTAGGTGCTATGTGTCTACCGTAAAGCCCCTCATGAACTTCATTAACTACCTTCTGCGCCTGCTTGCCATCTACATAGGCCAGGAAGATCCCGTTGTAGGAGCGTCAACACAGGGCGTCATTTCCCATGAGCATGTATTGTCGGGCACACCTATGGATTGCATCTCTCTGGGCAGATGTCAATCCACCTAGGGATTCGCCATGCTGTAGATAAGTTTTAATGTTGATGTACCACTCCTGGGTATCCGCAACACTAACAGAGGCCACGTGTTCCACCTGAGTGATAGGCTCTACGCATTCTATAATCGAGGTTGGTAGGTTTGCCAAGGAATGCGATGGAATTTTTAACACAAGGGTAGCTAAGGCATCTACCACGATGTTCTCGTTGCGTGGCACGTGTTGCACATCTGTCTTTGCAAATTGCTTAAGAAGGATTTTTGCTAAGTTGCAGTAGGGTTGCAGGTGCGTAGCCTTGCAGGCATAGACCTCGGTGATTTGATTCACAACTAGTTATGAATCTCCTTGGATCGCCAGGTGTTGTATGTGCAATGCTCGGGTAGTTAAGAGGCCTCTGATTAGCCCCTCGTATTCTACCATGTTGTTGGTGCAAGGGAATGCAAAACGATAAGCAGATGGATGCATTTCCCCAGAGGGGAACGTGATGACGGTAGCGGCGCTACCCCCTCGCGTGGTTGAGGCGTCGTCGAAGTGTAAAGCGGCTTCGAAATGCGATAGGACGATGTTGACATTGCTAACGTATTCGTCCGAGAATTCGGGGTCTATGGTTGCCTGGTCATTGACTGGCGAGGCCGTGAGTTGGGTTGCTATGGCTTGACCCTTTGTTAACGATTGACTTACATAGCGTAAATCGAACTTCATGGTTATTGCCTTCCATCGGGCTATCTTGCTACTTTCATATAGGTTGTTAGTGATAACTCGAAGTATATTGCTTTTGCAAATGATGTTGGTTGTACCGTGAAACAGGTAATGCCTCCACTTTTTTAGTGCAAACACTAAGGCAAGACAGTTCCTCTCCACTTCATTGTATTTCGCCTCGTGTGCTATTAGTGCATGGCTCAGATAATACACTGCTATCTCAGAACTATCGTCTCGCTTCTGACATAGCAGTGCCGCTACAGATGTGTCGGAGGTGGCGAGGTAGATAAAGAAGGGTTTATTCCTTTGTGGCGGATGCATAGTCGGGAGGTGTGAGAGTTCCTTTTTCAGGTCGTTGAAGGCTTGTTGACACTGGGTTGTCCACTTGAAGTTAACCCTTTTCTTTAGAAGATGTTGCATGGGATGTAACTTGTGCTATGAACCTTCGAATGAATTGCACTCTACCTTGCAAACCAAGTAACTCCTTAAGGTTTGTGGGAGGTGCCAAGTTGATGATGGCACTGACTTTGTCAGGGTCCACATGTATTCCGACCTCCGATACTACAAACCCTAACATGTGTCCGGTTTTCACCCTGAAAACGCACTTCTTAGGATTGAGGCATAAGTTGTGCATTTGGCAACATTTGAGGACTACCCCCAAATTGCGTGGGTGATCAGCTACCTCCTTGGACTTGATTGCTATATCATCCACATAGTCATTTAATGTTTCTAGGATGTAGTCACTGAAAATGTAAGTCATGGCTTGCTGGTAGGTTGCTCCAGCATTCTTGAGCTCGAAGGGCATCATGGTGTAGCAGAAGGTCCCCTATGGGGTTATGAAGGTTGTTGATAGTTGGTGCTCTGGGTTAATGCGAATTTGATTGTATCCGGAGAAACCATCCATGAAGGATAGCAGGGCATGTCCAACCGTGGTATCGATGAGCTGATCAATGCTTAGAAGTGGGAAGTTGTCCTTGATCGTTGCCTTGTTCAAGTCCCAGAAATCTATATAGATTCGTATTTCTCCCGTTTTCTTCGAAACCACAAAGACGTTGGACACCCATTCTGAATAGTCAACCACACGGATGAAACCTGCCTAGTATAGCTTGGTGATTTCATCCTTCACGGCTAGTGCAATTTCTGGCTTAACTTTGCGAGCCTTCTGCTTGACTGCCTTCATGTGTGGGTCTAGGATGATGTTGTGCTGAATTAGCCGCAGATCCAGACCTGGCATGTCACTGTACGACCATGCGAAGACATCGATGTTGTCTTGCAGAATCTTGGCTATGCCTTTGTGCATTTATGTGTCTAGGAGGGAGCTGAGTCTTAACGTTTTCACTTCCCCCTTTGATGTGGTGACAGGCGTCTCGACGAGAGCGTCCTCGGTTACATCCCCGGCCTCTAAGTCTAGGGCTTGGACTAGATACTCGGGCCAGCCTAGGGATGCTTCTAAGGTTGCTAAAGTGTTGGTTGTGGTCGACTCCTAGTCGATCATGTTGGGGTTCAACTGTCTTGCGAGCTTGCTGTGTGGCCCTGCTAATGTTAAGGGAATGGAGAGGTTGCGATGGATCTCCATTTCTTGCTTGTCCTGCTAACATGAGATAAAAGCCTAGGTAAGAGGCGTCTATTGGCAGCGATTGTGTATAACGAAAGTTTGCAAAGCAATGACGAGATGCAACTTGCGAAGTGTGATGATGTAAAAATTGAAAGTTTGTCAGTTTAGGGTCATGGCGGACTACCAAGGCACGAGAGTGTAGGACTGTTAAAGGTGTAAAACTACTATTGTAAAGTGTGAAGTTGTGTGACTGTCGATATGCAAATGCCAAGCTGCTAGTTTAGTGTCATTTCAGACTGCCAAATTGTAACATGCAAAATATTAACATGCAAAATGATAGTATGCGAAACAGTAAACTGTGGGTATGAAAAGTGCCAAACCGTCAATGTGAAAATACAAACTACTATCATGAAAACACGAAACTGTCAGAAATTACGACACTGCCAATATGGAAGAAGATGCTAAACTCGCCCATGTAAGCATGTGGTGTTGTTAGTTTAACGTCATTGCAGACTGCGAACATAATAGGTTGAAACTACTAGTTTAGGATCTTTTCGGACCCTTAATCAAAAAAATATATATTTTTTGTTTTCGAGAAAGCAAGTAGTTGGCTTGAAGCGTGTCAAAGATTTAATGCTAATAGTGCTACGATGTCATGGTGAGCATGCTATGCTGTACAGTGCACTCCGCATTAATCGAAGAGAGAGAGTGGCAAGTTTTCCCCCTTTTATCATTACAACCATAAATAGGGGTTAAACCTTGGTAATTTTGCCATTCTCCACCATAACAGCGCAGAGTCCACATCAAAGCACAAGGAAATTTCAGAGCTCGAAGCAACTGTGTTAATGACTAGCAAGGTGAGTTTTTATAGCGAAGAGCGTAAATATGCAAGAAGGACAATGGCTCCTAAGACTCATCTAGCGCTTGCAAAGGTTGAGGAGGTGAAGAAGACCCTGAGGCACGCGCCACAAGCGCACGTTGCAACGCGGAAGAGCACACCATTGACCCAGTAGGTTACTATGCTTCCTCTGCTTTTTCGTTTTGTGCTATCTATTTTTCTCTACTCTTGTTTTGCGTTCTATTTGTTTTGCATCCATTCTCGGCTACGTGTGTTTTTTGTGATCACGTCATTTTGGCCTTTGCATCATCGCTGTTTCGATTGTGGCAGATGCGTAAACGTTACGTCGTGGTTGCATGCAAGGCCGTTGAAATCGCCACTGCAGCGGTCATCATAACCGCGGGGGCTGGGGCAGTTTAAGTTGCTTGATCCTTGCATGTCATAACGTAAAACCCTTAGGAGGGCTAGGCCATGTGCAATGCGGCAGTGTGATACGTGTTTTGTTAGGGCATGTCGTCAATTGTTTTGTTGCCACGCTAGGCTATTCGCATGTTCTTGCTATGCTAGGCTTTCACGCCCTTGCTACGCTATGTGCAGGCAGAGAGTTATGCTACGCTATATGCATGAACTGCTAGGCATTGCTACGTTGCACATGTATTGCCCTTAGGTATGATGCTAACATTCGTTGATTGTGTTGTGCAGGGTGGGGTTGAGGCCCAGGTTGATTGTTTTGGAAATTAGAGGGGTCTTGTGCCATGTGAGCAGACCTGTGGCCAATGCTCCTCCTCCCCAGATACGTATGGGAGAGCGAGGGGTCTGGTTTAGGAAAGGAGCACGAGACTTTTTGCAATTCCTCCTTGACCACTTCAGTGTGATCGTTTGGTCTTCCCTAGACGAGGAGGAGGCATCCGGCATAACAGAAGCCATGTTGCCTGAGGCAAGTTAGGGTATTCTAAGATTTTTTACCAACAGGGCAATCATGAGCAGACAGGGAGAGGGATCCAGCCAACGCTCAGTAGGGTTAAGGTGTTTAGCCTAGATATGGGATATGCCTGAATACAACTGCTACCATCATTACAACACATTGTTCCTCGCACGTTACATGGTGACGTGCTTTTAGAACCCACAGGGAACTATCTATTATGTTGGCAGGTGAGTCTTACAGCCTTGCTCTACTGCGTTGTGCGACACTGGCCATATTGGCCGAATGCTAATAGTATGTGTTTGTTACCAGGTTCTTTATCAATGATGATGGGGTTCATGACTGATCGGGTCTGCTGGCTACAACACAGCTAACCCTACAGAAGTTCTCTTTTGCTAAGAACTTGTGGGCAGGTGTGATTGATCAGTGTAGGGGAGAATACCATACCTACCTAGGCATGTTTCATGTTCCCTACAATCAATGCAAGGAAAAGGGTTGGCTGGATGAGGAGTCGGCAGAACCCTTCAAGCCGATCACGGTTGAAGAAGCTCTGGTTGAACTCCTGCTATTCCCGTTACTGTATAGGCCCGGTGGGTCAAACAGTAAGTGTCGCATGCTGAAGTGTTTTTGCAATCCTTGTATTTCTTGCGTTGTTATGCTAAGCGTGTTTTGTGAAAACTATTGTAGGGGCGAAGAAGCCCCAGGAGGTGACAGTGGTATCCACCGAGATGCAGGGGGCAAACATCTACTTTAAATACGACGAAGTAGAAGCGAGCTAGCGTTGGCTAAACTGTGAGGCCTCGGACTCCCTAGTCCAGAACGTCCAAAAGACGGGGCTTATGGATCTGTTCATGGCCCCGAATCCAAGCGTTCCTGCCGCCGAGATGCTTTCCCTAATCAACTCCTTTTCTAAAAGGGTGAGTCACTTCCGCGCGCACATACGGGGCATGCGGGTGGTCATTGAAATTAATGACCAGCTGTTTACAGACCTATTCAGTGTTCCTGCTGACGCCATCCTCATAGGGTTGAAGGGTAGGAAGGAGTTGACCCTTCAGAAGAATGATATCCAGGAGTGACTGGGGCTTGTTAAGGAGCAAAAAGGGCTCCCCATGGATAAGCTTAAGGATGGACCCGCCATGGAGATTTACCCCGTCTTCCGTGCTCGTGCATTCCCCTAACTACTTACCCAAGGGAAGGTCTTGGGGCTCAAGCAGGGCTAGATAATGTGGGAGGTTATGGAAGAAGGGACCCATTACAACTGGGCTAGTTTCCTATGTAAAGGCTTGCAGGCTGAGGTTTCAGGACTTCGTCAAAAAACGGAGTCCCACTCCAACATACACTATGCCTTCTACATAGGTTGTCTGAAGCGCTTCACGGAGTTTTTAGTGGTTCAAAAGGATGGAGTCTAGGTCATGCGAAATTACAACTAGATTTCCAGGCCGTGGATTCGCCAGATCTTCTGAACCACACGAGCCCAAGATCCCCTAAAAATAATCGGGGAGTCGTTGTCTGTAACGACCAAGGATCTGATGGCTCGTAATGTTCGTGGCCAGGACAGCGTAGGAGAGATGCCCCCTGCTATAGCTGGTAGCGTGATGCAGGGGGAACATTTCATAGCTGAGACTATGCCCAAGGAGTTGCAAAGGAAGAGGCCTCCCCCAGCTAGGGAAACCCTTTGCATAGAGGAAGATAAGGGACAAAAATTTTGGCTTAAGCTGCAGAGGACACAACCTCCCATTGGTAAACGCTTTTGTGTAATGCTTATTTTGTTATTGTTTGGTACGCTATGCTGCGCTAGGCGGTGTAGCGTAGCATAGCATTTGCTTTGAACTAACTTGTTTTGGACCAACGCAAACATGCTTCTTTGCTAGCAGAGGAAGAAGAAAAAGAAGAAGAAGGTGATGAAGAATTATTGGCCCCTAAGATGAGGGCGACGAATGAAGACACAAAGGCCCTAGTATCAGAGGAAAGGGCCCCGGTCAAGAATAAAGGAGCTCCTGTCTCTAGGGTGGGGAGTCTTGTCATTAGGGAGCCTCCCCCTACCAACGAAGAGGCATCTCCCTTGAATAAAAAAGACGCTAGTCTCCTGAAAGGAAAGGCACCAACACATGAGGAAGGGGCTCGTGTAGACTTAGCAGGGCCTTCCACCAAGGCTACCACCATCGTCTTGCATTAGCAGGAAGAAAGAATGCAGTCGAACACTGGTGAGTTCAGCGATATGTCTGCCTTATCATAGTCCATTATGGCCATTGCTGATATGCTTAGTCATGTAACAGGTGCTACTCCTGATACCGCAGGACCCCCTTCGATTCGTGTGGAGTCATGGGCTGAGATCCCTGACAAGTTTGCATTCGTACAGGGACTTGTCAACGACATGATCAAATGTCTTTAGCAGGCAGACCTAACGCAGGTAAGTAGTGGTGTTAAGTGCCCTTATGTTGTTACGCTAAAAAATTTTTGAGTTTATTGATTTTGCTATGCTAACGCGATTACTACGCTCTTTGTGTCGAGGCAGCCTCTCGGCTCAAATGGGACCTGGCACGACCTATGAAAGTTGGCGTCGTGCCTACACTCTCACCTGACATGATCGAGGTGCCTCATCGCACATTCGACGAGGCTTACAAGTGTGTCTTTCACTCAGCACGTTCCCTGTGGAAGTATAAGCGCGTCAATGAGGACCTGTGGAAATGGGTCCAAAGGGTTGATCAAAGAGAGGCTGACCTGGTCGCTGAGGTGGAGGATCTCAGGTTGAAGAATGAATTCATCGTAATCCGTGACCCTAATAATGAGGACTGGTGCACGGCTGTAAAAGACTACGCTAGGTTTTGGACTGTCATGAGTGAGAACGTTGAATCCACTCGCGAGATAATCGAATAGTAAATGCAAGTGGACCTGCTAGCCCAGAAGTGTTAGGACATGAAAGATTTTAGCGCCAAGGTTTTCGAATGGGGGCAAACTCAGAGAAACCACAAACACGTATACAAGCTGGAGAATGACACTCATCAAAAATTGTACAAAGGCGCTGCTGTGGAGGCATTCACGTATGAAGCATTCGTGAATGCCATCGATGCTTTTGAGGCCTACGCCAAATTTAAAGAGCAGGTAAAGGTTACAGAATCTCCTAACTTAAAAGTGGACCTTCCCACAGGAGAGACCGCAACCGTCTCCTTTTCCCCGGGACCTCCAAAATGGATGACTGTGGAAAGGGAAAGAGCCGCTGCTGCGGATGCTAAACCTAGCAACATGCATTGGATAGGCATCATGACAGAGGAGGTCTGGCGTCGCCTGAGGCTCGGTTTAGACCAAATACCCTTTGAGACCGACACAGGCCCTTCTTGGGTTAGTCGCTTTACTGTGTTGATGCTTATGTTCAATTGTAACTTGCATTTGTTGCCCTAGATAACTACTTCATTCCCAAGATGCAGGCTCCAAATGAGGGTGCAAGGCCCGTAGAGGGAGGGAATGAAGAATCGATAGAGGACGACGCAGGGGAAGGCGATGCAAAAGCTGATGGCACAGAGGCGAGCAGCGAGGATGATGCAAACAGAGAGAACCCATGACCACATGGGAGTCTCCTTTTTTTTGAAATTTTGAAATTTTGTACAAGTTTTGCAAACATTGTTAATAGGCAAAAGTTTTAAATAAAATGAAAAACTTCAGAAAAGAAACTGATTTTGCATAAACTTATGTATCGTGTAAAGTTTTCATGCTTTCATATGTTAGTTTTAGGTTGTTTTGGACCTTTGCGTAACATGCCAAAAGGATTGTATGTTAATAAAGCAAAAAGCAAGGACACTAGTTTTAGGCCATTTCAGGCCATTTCTAGTTTTAGGCCGTTTTGGGCCATTGCTAGTTTTAGGCTATTTCGGGCCATAGCTAGTTTTAGGCCATTTCGGGCCGTAGCGTAGCATGCCAAAAGAATGGCATGTTAGCAAAGCCAAAGGCGATGAATGCATATGGGCTGGCAAGTGAGCGGGAAGCAGTAGGGTTGCTACGCTATGCGTAGCTACCTCTTGACCCGCCGTGGGTTGACTAGAACATAAGGCCAAGGTGTTTCGCTGGGGCCCTCATTCACATCATTGTCCTCCACTTGGAAGGGCAACTCAACCCATGCGTTTTCAATTTGGAGGTCAGCTTGCTGGGCCGACTCTTCCGTTGGATGGTGAATGTATGCGTGAGCAGGCGCTTCATTCTCGAAGGTTGTGACCTCTAAGCCCTGCTCCATGTCTACGTTACTGATTGCTTACATTGCTACTTCGTCACCACAGATCACCACCTCCCTGCCTACGTATGACAAGTGGATTTCTTGGTGTATCGACGAGGAGACAGCCCTAAGTTGCGCTAACCATGATCTTCCCAAGATCAGGTTAAACCCAGGCATTTCCTCTACCATGATAAACGTTGCGTCTGTGGGGAACTGGTCCCCTGCTACGAAGTCTATATGAACTGTGCCCCTCACCAGGACGTGTGCCCCTTTGAAGGACCTCAGACACGACGTCGTTGTGGATTTGATTTGGTTGACCAATCCTAACTTGTCCACAATAGGGAAGGGGATGACGTTTGTGGTAGCCCCATCATCAACGTGTACCCTTCGGATCTGGTGTTAGCCAACCCGAATTATGATGAAGAGAGGCACTGTAGTCACTTGATCCCCTTCGGGATCTTCCCTAATGGCGTCATCACTAAAAGTCAATTGAGGTGGTGCAGGCTCCATGGGTATCGAGGGAAGCATGACCGAGTGGATGGCTTCCTCTTTCGCCGGCATGTTCTTGTCGACCGGAACCACCGTCAACATGTGGATTAGAGCCTTACGGTGGGGTACAGATGTCATGATTAGGTCGTACAAGCTCAGTGTAGCAATTTTCTGCTTTAGAGCTTGCTTGACCTGGGTGAGGGCATCCAGAAGGTCTTGGCTACCCCCTATTTTGACGCTTTCCTCCTCTTCGATTCGTCCCAGAAGACGAATCTCTCGAGGGGGGTCGACTTTGGGTCTAGGTTCAGACCCTTTTTGGTAGGGCGACACTAACTGTGCGATTGTGGAAACGTTTGTCTTTGGTGACGAAGGTATAGATGTAAGGGGTGGAGACACAGGCTTGGAAGTACCAAGGGCGATACCTCCTCTTGACGTCCAATCTGCGAAGTGCGCTTCCCATCTTTTAGGATGAGAAGGTTGTTCAGCTATTTTATGCGGGGTGGGGGCTGTTGAAGGAGTCAACCCCCTAATGATGAAAGGAGCTAGCGGCGTTAGCAGATGAGGCCCCGTGGCCGCGTCAACATGCAGTGCTAAGGTGGATGCCCATGGTGGGACTTTCAAGATGAATGGCTGCTACGGGCTTGGACCAGCCACTGGTGGTGCTGGTGCATTACGTTGAGGTACATAGACCACAAATGGCTGTTGGGGTGGTCTGGGATCACTGTCAATGCCGATGGCGTTGATGACGTAACCGGAATTGTTAGCTTTGAGGGTATCTGTATAGACATACATAGATTGATTTTCAGGGTGCACTGGGTTGCTTTCGTCCAGCACCAGTTTTCCCAAGTCAATTAATCTTTGGATGTCGTCCTGCAACGCCAGACAGTAATTTGTGTTGTGACCGCACTATTGGTGGTAGTCACAAAACCTGTCCAGCTTGAAACCCCTAGGGACTGGAGGCTCATTGGGCAGGGCCAAAGAGGGGTCCCTAAGGAGCTCACAATAACGTTGATGTCTCGCGTTTGCTTCTTCCGACATTTGCTTGTGTTGGATGTATCTTGCTGGCAACAGTTACTTCAGGAGTTCCGAAGGCTTGAGGGGCAGTGGGGTGTACTTTGAGTGGTCTTTGCGCTCAAAGTTGGGTTTGGGTTGTGTAGATGTCTCGGGCATAGGTATAGCAGGTTGCGGCACGTGGCCTTGTTTGGGTGCGGGGTTAGCCGCAGGTATGGCTGATTTCTTGTTATTCTTGCCACCGCTGTTGCTAGGTTTAGGCTTGGCCTCAGTCGCCACAGTGGCCACTATGGTTGTTGGGGCCTTACCCTTGTCCTTCTTTACGAAGGTGTTTTTGTAAATGACGTAGGCCGGGTTTTTGCTTGCCTTGACCGTGTCTTGTAGCCCTTAGTCTAAGTGAAAGCCTGACTAAGGGAGCAAGGAGCAAGGTAGTATAGTTTGGACTTGATAAAGTCATTCACTGCACCCTTAAAGATGGCCAGCAAGTGGGCCTCTGCGATGGGCTCGTGGATTTCATTAAGGGTTGCGCTCCAACGTTGAATAAAATTTTGGATTCGTTCTAGCGGGTCTTGCTTCACGCTCATCAATTGATCCAACATGGTTTTTGGCTTCAAGTTGTACTTGAAGCGTGTCACGAACTGGGTCAGGAGTTCTTCCAAAGTTGAAATGGATGAACATGGCAACAGATGGTACCAATCTAGGGCTTTCATGACTAGGGACATGGCAAAGACGCAAATGATCGTGTGCAACCATTGTTGCAATAACAAAGATTCAAACTTGAAGGTGACAAGATGTGCATTGGGATCTCCGTCCACGTCGTACTTCATAAAGTATGGGAGAGACATCCCTGGGGGCAGTGTTAAAGTAGGGATTATAGGGCTGATGGGGTCATCCTGGTAGAAGTCTATGACTTGTACCATGTCAGACCTAGCAGCTGTGAGGCATTTGATTTCCTCAATGAGGGTCTGAATGAGCTGGTATGCTTAAGATGACCCCCGTGAGCAATGTTGTTTATGTTGTCCACCACCCGGTAGGTGGTGTCGTTAGGATAGCGACTACGGGTTGGGTTGCTGGATGGATTGCTTGTGTTGTTGACAGCGTAGACCATAGCCCCATGTTGGGTTGTACTATTTGTGATGCTTGGTGGGCTTGCGAATAGATGTAGTGAGACATCTGTGACGGTTGCGCAATAAGCAAAGAAGCAAATCGCGCCCATCATGTGGACGGCCCGGGGCCCGTCACAGTGGGTGGAACAAGTATGAATGTAGGA
>MNCI01013044.1:0-17855 GCA_015680685.1 Gnetum montanum
ACCTTTCTTTTTTATTGTACAATCATCGCTTTCATATTTTTTTTTGATAATATGGTAACATTTTTGCATCTTAATTTGGTACTTCACTTTTCATGTTGTATTGGCATATCTTTCTCTCTTTTCTTTACATCTATTTATCATTATCATGACTAGGGATCTCATAGTTAGACCAATGTAATGCCTTTTGCAATCATACAATATCACTCATAGTAGGTGGAAGGCCCTTTGACTTCTTTAGCAGCAATGGCTTTTTCTTTGCTTACTTTCCCTTCTTCAACAATTCTAAACCTCTTTTTTTATATTTTTCATAGACCTATCTAACACTCCTTAGAGTTCTATGTCTTTAAGATTTTGGTTTAATTTATCCATCCATGCCAAAGTATCATGATGGGTTGATTAAGTTCTTGTTAGGTCCTTCTCTATCTTCATAACTTGCATATAGTAAGTTATGACATAGTAATATGAATAAACTAAAAAAGAAGTATCTTATTATTTAGAGAGGAAATGTTTGANGCTACTTATCGTTGTAGCTAGTTAAGCTCTTCCAAGTGGATAAGTTATAAATATATTCTTCTAAAATATCCTTCTCCAAGATTCAATTAAAGAAATCAATTGTAGCTTCATACTTTAGAAATTTATTTTTTATGACATAGTGATGCAAGATTAGATCCATGATATTACTCTTTAATGATATTTCCTCATGATCCAATCTTGTCTTTTTAAGAATCCTCATGATTTCTTTATTTTTTCTTCTTCTTCATTGCCACTTATTCCGTAGTCTCCCAAACTGACAATTGTGGTAGTATATAAATTATCAATGAGTTAAGTATCCATTATCCTCACAAGGATGTTAATCATAGAAATCTCTACATATAACATGAAAAATATATACAGAATAAGAAAGTAAGCATAAGAGTAATGCAACTTATTAGAAAAATAATAAGATTTTATTTATTGCTTCATCTTCATCTTTAAGACTTTAAACCAATTTATTCTAATATCCAACTATGCTTGTGAATGTAGCAAACTAATGGCCCTCCATGTAGAATCTATCTTCATACCTTGCATAATAATACAAGTGAATATTATTACTATCATACTACTCATGATTCCTATAAATAAGAAAGAGGAAACCATGAATTTGATGACTTATTAATCTTGTTGAATCCAATGAGACACTAAATTAGTGTGATTAACATCAATTGCATTAATTTTACCATCACTTGGCACAATTTTAAGGCAAAACCTTAAATACTTATAAGACAATATCAAGAATTTGTATCATGCATTGTGTCAATACAAAAAGCATTCCTCATGGTAGGTACTAAGGGCTAGCATAACTATTGACTAGTTAATCTTCGGTGATTGGAATGAAATAAACAATAATAACCCTAATGCAACAAACTCTTTGGGTAGCTCCTTGATTGTGTATCACAACTTTAAACTCAGGCATAACATAGAGCTTTATTTCCTTTTCACTTGGGCATACCATAACTTGACCGCAACTCATGGGAATAGATCATGACCTGTTGTTTACATAGGAACTTAATAAAAAAATTTTCTTCTTGCATTTTGAGTTCTTAAACTCCATCACAACTTGTGGGTACTAGACCATGACTTGACCATGACCTATGATTAAGGATGGCACTTGTACTATAACCTTTGGTAAACTCATGGTTACAACCAAAATGCTAATATAGTAAGAAAAATAAGTCCAAACAATGCCTAGGTGTTTCCAAATCATCAAGTAATCAAAACAATAGCACAATGGCAATGCAGTGCATAACTACATGTCAATGACTAAGGGAAAAAGGCCCAAAACCTAAATTAAATAAGACAAAACCTACAAAAATCATAATTAACACAAAAAATAGTACAATTTTTCAAAACTAAAAAATATACTACTATTCAAATTAGATCTATGACCAAGAATACATTAGAAACTAGTGTCATCATTATTATTAGATACCAACATTAATCCAAGCACAATAGATCTAAATTCTATAGAAAAGTAGAATTCCACAAAAACCATTTTCTTGTCAAAATCACAATAGCCTAGTAAACTATCAAATACAAGTGAAAGAGCCAAGAAATATTCCCTCAAAAATCAAAGCACAAACCCAAAAAAGATAAATATGCACACAACTATCCAAAAATCCATGCACACATAAATGAAGCACAAGTCTTCAATTCAACAAAATTATACTTCTAGTTAATGGTTGTCAACTATACCCCACTTAAAATGAAGTGTGGAATGAGAAATGGATATTACCAAAACATGTAATTTCAAATTATGATTTCTAGTAAGAAAAAATTATTCTAACAAAATGAGTGATTCACAAAGGTTATATAATAAATTCACTTAATCCTAACCCAAGATCAAATTGAATGTTTCTACAAGTACACTCAAAGAAAACTTACCATAGCCACCATCTACTAATGTAAACTTATAAAATCATTAATACTAACATCATTATACTACAGGTAAATCATTAATAAAACATCAATTAAAACTTCTCTCACTCATATAAAATATATACCAAATATTTATCTTATGGATTTAAACCCAAAATAATTGAAATATAAATATAAGTATATCCCAAGATATTTAGTTCAATTAGAAATTTACAACTCAACATTGCCTAGCAAAATCAAACTCATAATTTAGAGTTTTCAAATCAAGAGGCTTATCACCATGCTAATACCTCATTACTAAATACAAATTGATGAGTGGCAAGGTACCCCTACACTCAACCATACGAATATGAGCGATTTCACACGTGATTCGGTCGAACTCCATAGACGGACTAGTTGTGGCACCTAGACAGTTAGCCTTAGGTCATAGTTCGATGTCTTCCCACCTGGACTAGTATTATATTTTTCACGTATGGTTTAGTCTAGAGTGAGGTGTATGATGTGGTTCCTAATCTAACGGTACTCTTGAAGGCAATGGAAAGTAATATTAACTAATCTAGGAGAAAGGGTAAGAGAATCTAATCTAGCCTAAGTGCGATAAGCATCCGTTCCTTGATCATTCATACACATCTTGGACCTCATGCATGACTACCACTGGGATTACCAAGCGCATGGCCTAGGTATGCTACTGGGTTACCAAGTAGTCACACTTAAATGCACGTAATCAAGTTGTGCTCATTCCACGTTTTAACATGAGTTTAAGGGTGAGAGAGTATTAACTAGGAAAGTAGTAAATAAAAATAATAATTAAATAATTAAACTAAGTGAATGTTACAATGGTGAATTAATCTCGATCTTTATTTTTAGTCATGTACATGTCCAAGTATGTCACACTCGAATAAAGGATGCTGTACAATTACATTCACCACACTACGGGCATACACTGGAAAATATTCTAACTCTGGAGGGATAAGACTGCCAAAGTATAGCTAAGGAACTAAAACTAAGTTGTGAAAAAAGGGAGAGCTACCTCTTATTTATAGGATTGGTGGCGGGCTACGATATCGCAACTGTGATATTGTGTACATGATATCGCAGTCGCCCAAAACGTGACTCATCATACCCCCACGACTGAATGAAAACTCGTCCTTGAGTTACAGTTATTACACAGTGGATAGGTATGGGATTATTGGATGATGAAAATGGAACTATGCTACAGTGTGAAATGAAAAAATAAATAAAGGCACAACATAGATGTTCTACATCTACAAAAATTTGGAACACATGTAGTTCTTGGTGGCAGTGGCTCCTCCATTGGTGCCTTTTCTTTGTCTTGTGCTCTAGGTTTTGAGGCTTGATGACATTGAAGTATGGCCTGGAGCTTCTCCTCTTTGGTTTGAGGGTCTTGTTTTGTCCATGATAGTGTTCCAATGTTTGACAAAGTCGACATTTCCCACGGATAGGGTAGTTGCAGAAACATTTGATTAGCCATGACATACCAAGCTATGAACACCTGTCATTCCTCCTCATAGGCTCTGGCTTTATATTTGTACTCCTAAAAATTTGTTAGCCACTAAGCCAAGTTCTTTGTAACACCCTTTTATCCTTGGTAGCTGGCTTTCACCACCTCAAGTTCAGAATTTGCAACTTCCAATTTTTCTAACAGCTTCTTGCGCTCTACAAATTCTGCTTTGTATTTGACGTGGATGGTTGCTACCTACTACTCGAGCTTTGTCCTTAGGCGCCCTACTGTTAACATGGCAAGGTTGGAATATCTTAGGTTTGCCAACTCCATGTATCCTATCAAATCCTAAATCTGCAGGTCCCAAATCTTAACTTTTGCTTGGTGGATGAAGGCATATGTGTCCAATACAACCCACCAGTTAGTGTGCTGAGCGTTGATAGTGTTGATTTGGGCCTTGGCCATATGGATCTTCTTTTCAAGGACCTATTTTTACATCCCCACCTAATCGTGAAAATGCTCCTTCATCTTCTCATGTCATTTAGCCTTGTTCTACCACCTGCTTATCTCATTTGTTGACTTTTGACGAATGGTGCAAACCTCCTTCATCGAGAGGATTTGATTCTCTCTTGATAAACAGCTTACATCTTGATTGACCTAGATGAATTGTTCTCACAATTGATGAAAGTGTTCATTGAGAACATTCTTTTGCTTTTCTACAGTGGTCAACCAAAGGTTGTTTGCAACCAGCTATTTATTTTCTTCTTGTAAGGCCTTAAGTGCCTTAAGATGCACATGGGTTTGCACCTGTGTTTTGGAGGAATCCCAAATAGCCTTCTCCTTTTCATCAGCCACCTTTTTATTTTCTGCGATTAACTTTATTAGTTGCTCAGTTCTAAAATTATCTAGCTAGTCTATGGGAACAAATTGTAGAGGGTCCCGTTGTGCTACTTGTAAGGCCACGAGTTGCTCTTGTAGTTTCTACACTTCTACTTTCGCATGCTCAGCCCTTACTTTCATTAAGACTAGCTTCCCCTTCACGGAAATGAGGTCTGATTGAATTGTCATAACATCCTAAGGGATGTCAAACAGGGACATCATTACTTGCCTTGTTTTGAGCAATCGATCAAGTGCATCCTCATGTTCTATAGGAGTCATTGAGGTTCTGGCCAAAGTTTGAGCATCCCGTGCTCCTAAGAGATCTACTGGTAGCACAACAAGTACGTTGAAGGATTCTTTGATGTGGTCTACGACCACTTCTGCAAATCCCATGACATTTTGGTATTGCATGACAACCACAGTGGTCCCTTCACTAGTCTCTAATTGCACCTGAAAAGATGTCACATTTCCTGAGATCTATTGTGACCATTTAATTTTCCCTCCTCCTGTGTGAATGGATACTTTCCCCCTTGTGCGATCCATCAAAACAGTAGGTTGAATGGCATCATCGATGAAGTGGAAGAGGTTTGCGTCATCACAACTGTTCCAATTGACTATCTCAGCGATGGTCCTAAGATGGCACATCGATGGTCTATAGTCTTACAGTGGTGGCGGTTGATCCTGGCCTATGCTAGGCCCTACTTCTTGTTGTTGGTTGTGACCTGTGCCTAGAGGTTAACTAGATCTTGCAAGTTGAGTTGCGGTTGGTCTAGCCATATGTTCTTCTTCTTATTTGGATCCCAGCTCTTCACTAGTGCTTTTCCTTGGAGCTAGCACCTTTAGCAATTTAGCATATGAAGCAGTTTGGGCCTTTTTGAGGACATCATTGGTGTACCCTCAAATACCTGCATGTTGGCACAACTTTCTGATAAAACAAGGGAAAGGCAGTGCCATCTTCCCTGTCTTCCGTTCCTTGAATTGCCTCAGGATCTTTGTTAAATATAGATGGGGCAAGTTAGCATTAACCTTTCCCATCAACACTGCACATCCTCTAGCCACATACATTGATATTCTTTTCAAGCCTTTTGTGGGGAAGAGGTGATATGTTCTAATTTTAAAATAAATCCTCTCTTTCGTTGTCAACTCACCAAATATTTTATCTCTGCCATAAGCCTTCTCCAACCAATCCTTTCACACATCGTGCTGTAAACGGGTGGATAACTGAGAAACTTTAGGCCTTGTGTTCAAAAGGTTCAACACTTCCGAAATAGCCTACACAAAGAAGTCAATTGTCACCCCGTAAATATTGACAGTCGTGACTTGCTTCCTATTGTGCCAAAATTGGTACGTCTCTCCTAGGTACTAGGCACTACTTTTAAAGAGGATAGGCCATAAGGGAGACCCTATGAGGTGATCCCTAATAGGCTCAGGAGCGAGCTTTGCAAAAGATTTGAAGTTTAATTCCACAATCACCACAGTGAATGTGGGCTTCTCATGGATGGCCTAAATGCAATCTTGGGGCAACGTGAGCTGTTGTCCTTGTTCAGGTGTTGCGGCTGCTCCTCCTTCTACCTACTTAGACTATCTAGTAGGAGGTTTCTCTTGATAAATGCTGAATGATTGCTCCTCCTATTCTACATGTTGTTCGATAGGGCCTTGTCTTCTACCTCTCTAAGATCGTTTGCTTCCATCTTGGGTAGGACCTTCTTGTTGTGGGCCATCTGCAATCACACAGGGTCAAGCATTAGTAGGGTTGTTTTTGAAATTAAGTTTTACCTTACTGCTTTCTTTAATTAATGATCTTATTTTATCTTCATGTGATCTTGCCCAAAAGTTTGTAATAATGGGTCCCTTTTTACTTAGGTGGTTTTTCAATTTTTAATTTTCCGGTATACCTAGGGATTAAATGATGTTTGGGAATAATTATTCTAAGTGTTATAGTTAATTACCCTAGATGATGTCCTTTGGGTGATGATAAATTCTAAAAAATTTAGGCACTTTTTGGCAAGTGTCCCTCCCCCATGACTAAGCTGAACACTCCGGGTTCAAGCAAGTNGATGCGATATCACATATGATACATCATGTATGTGATATCACATTTGGATGCAATATCGCATACACGATATCTTGTCCCTAGTGATATGAGGTACAAAAAAATACCAAATTTTTAAATGGTTTTCTTGGAATAAACGTTGGAACTGAGGACATTAGGCTATTATTCAGAAGTTCTTGGGTAATTAGATGGTTTTGAAGGAACGACGAATAATGGGTGAGTGTAATTGAACAATAAAACCTTGGGTGGTAAGAAAAAGGTTATGCGATGGTTCATAGGAACGTCAAAATTTAGAGGGGTAATAGGAAGGAATGAGTGTTATGAAAAATAAGCTAAGGGTGAGAAATGGTGTGTGTGAGCTATGTCATAAGTGAAAATTACAAAAAATTACACAAGTGGGTCCTCCCCAAAGCAGGTTTCAACCTATAATGCCCTTGTGTAACCACACTTAAAGTGTTCGTGGGCACTAGAAGGGTTAAATGTAATTCACACTAACTCCACAAAACACACACATGTAATTATCACCAGAATGAGATGAAAATTCTATGCTACACAAGACACGAGCTACAATTACATGAACAATAAGATGAGATGAAGTATAGAAAGGGATCGTAGATATTGGGACATGAGGTAACTGACCTAGGGCACAACGAATCCTACATGTAAAGCATGATTAAGGTGTCATTAACCAGTCATTCCAAGATTAGGACCAAGTCCATTCCTCTAATTAGTTACATCGCATTGTTTCATCCCATGATGAACAACTATGAGAGTACCATAACAATAAGGCATATGATCACTTGGCATTTTATTCAAGGGAGGAGTGACTTTTGTTTTATGGCACTTTTCTTTTTATTTTCTTTCTTTCTTTCTTTTTTATCTTTTTGAATAACAAATCCAGAGAAGCCTCCAACCTTTAGGCATGGGTGCATGTCTTTCTAGTGGGACCCCCTAGAATAGCATTGGATTTTTGAGTGCCCTTTTGATTACTCTTACTCCCAATTTTCATTAGATCTACAAGGATCTTAGTACGACCACGTTGCATGACAACTCCCACAAACATCACCAAAGAGAATCCGCAAGTACCCTTGATGTCACACCCTAATCATGCCCTCTTGGTCTATCCTTCTTTATTCTAGGTACAATGAACACAAAATTAATTTTAAGTTTTCAAAATGTGAAGAATATCACTGTACCCTCAAACAGAACCTCTTATTTGTAGAGTGGATGAGTGGGTGTAATGGGCTCACTATTCTAAATAATTGATCACTCGAGACATGATAACATAAAACACACCTCAACCAATGATCCACATGAGTATTTTATTCATAGATAAGATTACTTATAAAAAAATGTAAAAAGAAAAAAACATAAAAAGGTAAAAGGATAAAATAAGAAATTTGAAAAATTGAAAAAGTGGAAAACAAAAATTTGAAAAATTAAATAAAACTGAAAAATATTTATTAATCCTTCTTGTTATTAGAATGGGGGGTATCCCCCATAAATAAATGGTTGAGTATGGTAAGGATTAATAAATGGAAGATGAGGATCCTTGCATGTTGGAAGTATTGGAACTGGTCCATACTTACTCCATCGAGGTTCACACACTTGATTAAAATGAGCATAGTGGGGCAATTTATGCGATGTAGTTCCTGGATAACGAGTTGACCCACTATGATATTTGAGATCGTTAGATGGTATGCAAGGATTGGGATGATGCCTCCCATGGTTGTGTTCATTAGGTCGTATGGTTGTTGGAGTGTTAGTTGGTGGCCCTGATGAATTAACATGAGGTGTTGGATTCAAAGATGAGGATGCACCATAGTGTGGGGCTTGTGCTATGTTGGAGGATGAAGTGGCCTCAGAATTGTGTTGTCCCTTCTTATGGCTATGTTTAAAGAATGGGCACTTTGGATGTTGAGGAGGCCTCTCACTGCTATTGGTAGTAGCAGCACAAGTAGCATTCGTGGGTTGTTGTGGTGGTGCAGACACCTTAGGAATAGTTGGTGGCACTGTGGAAGGAGGAAAAGGATGAGAATGTTGAAAGTTAGAAGGAGTATAAGGTGCACAAGGTGGTGGTTGTGTTGGAGGCATGGGTTGATAGTATTGAGGAGAATGGTACTATGGTGAGATAAAGTGTGTTGGCCTCGTTGGGGAAACAGGATGTTGAACACGATAAGCATTTGGATTCGGATGATATGAAGGGTGTCTCCAGTCTAGTGGTGGTCTCCCCAACAACTGGGATTGTTGCCACTGTGATCAAACATAGTATCTTTATACGAACTCTGGATGTAATGTGTTTCCCCAATGCTCATGTAAATGTAACAATATTGGGCATTGGCCCTTGGGGTGATCGTACAAGCATATGTTGCATTCATACACATGATTGGTAGTTGAGCTCTTATTTTCCTTATCCCTTCTTTCTGATTGTCTAATGTTTTGTCCTGCTTCCTGGGTTGTCAAAACTCTATCTCCAATAATATCAATAAATTCTCCACACTTTTTATACGTCCATTCCAACATCTTATTGATCTTTTCCTCGACTTCTTCTAATGTTTGTTGTGTTGGCAAAGATGATGTTTCCAACTTGAGATTGGTTGATTTCTCCTTTTTATGATTATGGACCTTTGTTAAGTTGAGATTTTGGTCCCATTGATGTTTTTCAACACTCTTCCATCTAGCTAATTCTCCTTCTTCTTATGCTACCTACTTAATAAGCTCTTGGATTTGATGGGTTCGCAGTTCATATAGTTGGCCTTGGGCATACATTCCTAAGGTCTCTCTTGATTCATTACGTAGCCCATCAATGATATGGTACACTAGCCTTTCCTCGGAAAACCCATGGCCTGGATAGTTGTTTAATAATGCATAGTATCTTTCTAAGGCCATGTCCAAGGGTTCATGTTTTGCTTGTTTCCACTCTTGGATTTGTTTCCTCAAGGCTGACACTCTTGTGTAGGTTTGATATTTTTCGTTAAAGACGTCTACCATTGATGACCAACATCATATTGAATTTGGTTTTAACGATCTATACCATACTTTTGCTTGGCCAACGAGTGTCATGGGAAAGAGCTTAAGTTTTTTCCAACCATTATCAATGTTATTCCATGTGCAGGCATCATAGAAGGCTTTTAAATGTTGATGTAGATCTAAGTCATAACCTCCTAAAAAATTGGAAAAGTTCTTTAAATTGAGCCTGGATAGACGGCTCTCTTTACGATGCCTACATGAGATTCAACCAACCTCCTGTATTTGCATTAATCTTGTAGTGGCCAATAGGGGTTCATCGTCATCAGGTAATTTATGCTTTCGTGTGTTGGGATGATGTTGTTTTCATTCATGTTTATATGAAACCCCCACTTTAGGTTGTGTACTCCAATCTTCATCATCATATAGTTCGTTGGTTCTCCAATGAACTTCCTCACTAAGTGTGGCATTATCGTGATCTTGTAGGAGAGGCATTGTTGTAAAGTTGTGTGTGAATTTGAATGTGACTCTTTATAATTATTTATTTCTAAAAGATATATCATTATAAGTCCTTTATAGTGACCTTGTATGATATAAATAATCTAGATAACTAGCACCATCCCCGGCAACGGC
Organism: Gnetum montanum; assembly: GCA_015680685.1. Taxonomy (NCBI): domain Eukaryota; kingdom Viridiplantae; phylum Streptophyta; class Gnetopsida; order Gnetales; family Gnetaceae; genus Gnetum; species Gnetum montanum. The sequence continues at coordinate 10,410 of MNCI01013044.1, forward strand.
ACCAATGATGAGTAGCGAGGTACCCCTACACTTAACCATATGAATATGAGTGTTTTCACGCGTGATTCAGTCGAACTCCGTAGACGGACTAGTTGTGGCACCTAGAAAGTTAGCCTTAGGTCACAATTTTTTGTCTTCCCACCTAGACTAGTATTATATTTGTCACATATGGTTTAGTCTAGAGTGAGGTATATGATGTGGTTCCTACTCTAACGCTACTCCTGAAGGCAATGGAAAGTAATATTAACTAATCTAGGAGAAAGGGTAAGAGAATCTAATCTAGCCTAAGTGCGATGAGCATCCATTCCTTGATCATCCGTACACATCTTGGACCTCATGTATGACTACCACTGGAATTACCAAGTGCATGGCCTAGGTATGCTACTGGGTTACCAAGTAGTCACACTTAAATGCTCATAATCAAGTCGTACTCATTCCACGTTCTAACGTGAGTTTAAGGGTGAGAGAGTATTAACTAAGAAATTAGTAAATAACAATAATAATTAAATAATTAAACTAAGTGAATGCTACAATAGTGAAGTAATCTAGATTTTTATATCTATTTCTGCTCATGTACGTGTCCAAGTACGTCACACTCGAAGAAAGAATGTTGTACAATTACCTTCACCACACTACGGGCATACACTGGAAAATATTCTAACTCTGGAGGGATAAAACTACAAGAGTCTATCTAAGGAACTAAAACTAAGTTGTGAAACAAGGGAGAGCCACCTCTTATTTATAGGACTGGCAACGGGCTACGATATCACGACGCAATATCGCAGTCGCCCAAAACGCGACTCATCACAAATCTTATGTAAAATCCCATTAATCAACAAGCCAATATGAATAATAAATAACACTATTTTCCAGGCTAACCTCTAACCTCATGTGGTATGAAACATGATATCACACCTAAACAAAATAACAAAGCACATATATATTATTACACACATACCAATGCATTTCACTTTACTTGTTGAAGCATGCCCAAGTAACACCACCATTCATGATACTTGCTAACCTTATTCAACCTAGTTGGTGCATCATCTAGCTAATAAAATACATTATAAAATCATCATAAATATATATATCATCAATCTAACCATACAATAAATCAACAAACATGAAGGATAAAGACTACTCAAACATAGCAATGAATACTAACTATCAATGATGAAAACACATTGTGTTAAGTTCTTCAAAAGTATAGGGTGTGCTATATATCCTAAGTACACATAATATAAATAAATAAACCTAGTTTAAACCCTCACATTTTAAGTTGTTGAATCACAATAAAAAAATTTTAAATGTAGAAGGCAATGGTTTGGTCCAAAACAATTTCACTATAATTACACCCCAAGAAATATAGCCAACATGAAACTTTACAAGAATTGCAAAAGGAGAGTGAAAGGAGGGAATGTTAGATCCTAAAAAAAAATAGCATGATCATCACTTAAAGTGACAATACTCATCCTACCAAGCAAGGTCCCAAGAGAGTTGGTAAATGAACAAAAGCCTAACCTCTTTGAGTAGCTATGCGTAAGCTCTAACCCAAGTCTTCAACTTGAGAAATGACTACCTTACCATCACTCCAAATTATAGTCCTTATCCTAAAAAAAATTACAAAAGAATATAACCATGTCTTGAGTGTGATTCTAACTAGCAACCTCCTACCTATAGATCTTGTTAAATAATAAGCAAACCAATGCTACCTCACTTTTGGTGTTGGAACTTGAAATAATTAAAACATAGGTGCACCCCAAGATATATTTTCCACATAGAACTTTATAACTTAACATTGCCCACCATAATCTAACCTATGACTTAGAGTTTCTAAATCCAAAGTCTTAATACTAGGCTAATACTTCATTATTCATGCTACCTCTCTTTGAGGGGTGTTGGGACCTAAAATAAGTGAAACATAAATACACCCTAATATATATAGTTCAAATAGAACTTTATATAACTCAAAATTGCCCATTGAAATTGAACCCGTGACCTGAAGCTTCCAAATCAAGTGTCTTATTGCTAGGCTAACATCTCATTGCTATGCTATCTCTCTTTGACTTTTTTTTACTCCTAACATCAAGTAATAACAAGTTGCTTTTCCACCATGAGAGAGAGATAACCATTAGAAGTGTAGACCCCACAAGGATAATAAATGAGTTTAAGTAGAACTTTTATGATAGATATGGCAAGAGTTTGCTAATGGAAAGTTTGGACTTCCACAATTTTAGATCCTAAAAAAATTAGCATGATCATCATCCAAAGCAACAATGCTCATCCTACAAAGCAAGGTCCCAAGAGATTTAGTGGATGAACAAAAGCCTAACCTCTTTGAGTACATGAAGAATAAAGACTACTAAAACATAACAATGAATACTAACTATCAATGATGAAAACACACTGTGTTAAGTTCTTCAAAAGTATAGGGTGTGCTATATATCCTAAGTACACATAATATAAATAAATAAACCTAGTTTAAACCCTCACATTTTAAGTTGTTGAATCATAATTTAAAAAAAAAATTTAAGGGTAGAAGGTGGTGGTTTGGCCCAAAACAATTTCACTATAATTACACCCCAAGACATCTAGCCAACATGAAACTTTACAAGAATTGCAAAAGGAGAGGAAAAGGAGGGAATGTTAGATCCTAAAAAAATTAGCATGATCATCACCCAGAGTGACAATGCTCATCCTACCAAGCAAGGTCCCAAGAAAGTTAATGGATGAACAAAAGCCTAACCTCTTTGAGTAGCTATGCCTAAGCTCTAACCTAGCTCTTTGACTTGAGAAATCACTACCTTACCATCACTCCAAATGATAGTCCTTATCCTAAAAAGAATTACAAAAGAATATAACCATGTATTGAGTGTGATTCTAACTAGCAACATCTTACCTATAGATCTTGTTAAATAATAAGCAAAGCATGCTACTTCACTTTGGGTGTTGGAACTCGAAATAATTGAAACATAGATACACCCCAAGATATATCATCCACATAGAACTTTATAACTCAACATTTCCCATCATAATCTAACCTATGACTTAGAGTTTCTAAATCCAAAGTCTTAACACTAGGCTAATACTTCATTATTTATGCTACCTCTCTTTGAGGGGTGTTGGAACCTAAAATAATTCATAACAAGTTGCTTTTTCACCATGAGAGAGAGATAACCATTAGGAGTGTAGACCCCACAAGAATAATAGATGAGTTTAAGTAGAACTTTTATGATAAATAAGGCAAGAGTTTGTTAATGGAAAGCTGAAACTTCCCCAATGTTATAGTTAACAATGAAGTGTTAGCCTAGTGATGAGACTTTCAATTCTGATAAGCAATGCTGATTACTTGCTTGAATATACCTATGATACAAAATGACAGGTGGCAGAAAACAGAAGCTATGATCCATATTTAGCTTACCACATGAAGGTTGAAAACAATTGCTTATTCTGTCCATCAAACACATGGAAGGTCATGAGCAATGTTTATGTAAAGCGTAGGTATGGATTTTGGCGCTTAGCTTTTCCAACCATTTTCCCACAAACATGAAAGTTCTTGGACTACAAGGGTAGACATCACCAAGCACTGCACCTCTTCTTCTGTAAGATGATGCAGCCATTCAGGTTCACATCAAATTGCTTCATAAACCCCTTGCTCCTCCTGCGTGCCTCCTCAAATTTGCAAGATTTACGTGCAGCAAAATAGGTACATGCAAAACTTATTATTACAGGATCTCTGAAGCATACTGTTACCTTAAATGCCCTTATTCACATGTACTATAAATGTGAAAGTTTGAAGGATGCACGTCACGTGTTTGATGAAATGTGTGTTAGGGATTTTGTTTCATGGAACACGCTTCTATCTATGTTTACACACAATGGACAGGTCAATTCTGCTCTGAAGATTTTCAGAAAAATAACAGTTTAGCAGTATCACATGGCACTAAGTTAGTTTTGTTTTTCTAGCATTGCAAAAGCCTATGGAATTAGTAGGAATATTGAATTTGGAAGGCAAGTGCACTATCTTGTTATCAAGATTGGTTTCAGTTGCAATGTGTTTGTGGGAAGTTCAGTTGTTGATATGTACTCGAAATGCCTCAGGATTGATGATGCAAGACAGGTGTTCAAAAGAATGCTGGAGGCCAATGTTGTGACCTGGACAACAATGATCTCAGGGTATGTGCAGATGAAATGCTACCATGATGTTGTGAAGCTTTATTCCAGGTTCCTAAGATGTGGAGCAAGGCCTGATGAATTTGTTTTTTCTAGCCTAATTAATGGATCTAGTACTATTGCTTCTCTTCAACTAGGTAGATCAATCCATGCCTAGGCTTTGAAAGTTGGGCTTGAATTCCACAAAGCTATGGCTAATTCTCTGATTGACATGTATTCCAAAAGTGGGTCACTAAAAGATGCTCTCACTATTCATGGGCTAATGCCCATAAGAGATGTGGTGTCATGGATTGTCATGGTTGCAGCCTGTGCATAGTATGGAGATGCTATATCTGCATTTAGAATTTTTGATGAAATGCTGGAGTTTGGGATTAGGCCTAACAAGATTACTTATGTCTATGTGCTAACAGCTTGCAGACATGCAGGACTAGTGGATGAGGGATGCAAGTATTTTGACATGATGTTTGAAGATCATGGAATAAACCCAACTTTTGAGCATTATGCTTGCATGGTAGACCTACTTGGTAGGGCTGGTAAAATAAAAGAAGCTAGGGCATTGATTGAAGAAATGCTTGTTCAACCTAGTGCTGCTGTTTATGGGGCTTTTCTTGGTGCTTGTAAAATCCATGGTATGGCAGAGGATGTTAAGTGGGCTTTGGAGAGGCTTTTGGTATTCGAACCATATGGTTCAGGTTCTCATGTGATTATTCACAACATGAATGCTTGCTTACTCTAACCAGTTGAAGATGCTTAGCATCCCAAACTCCTTAGATCTATGCAATGCTAGAAAAATTGACTAGAATAGAAAAATGAAAGATGAGTTGCAGCTTCTAGCTTCTAAGGCACAGGTCTGATCCTAAGGTTATTTTGAGATACTAACCATTTGGGGTAAAATAAAGGATCCATCATCTAAAGGCTTAATGGTTATCTCTAAGGCAAGGTCTTGGAGGGTTAGTGAATGAGCAAGAGCTTAATCTCTTTCTAGTGGGTGGGTTTAGGCTCAAACTCAAGTCTTACAACTTGAGAAACAAGCAATCAGCCCTTCAAGTAAATAAAGAAAAATATATACTAGGATCATGATGTAAAATGGGCTGTATTAAATCTTTGCAAAATTCTTCCCATACCTTAATGGGTTAATCCATGTTCATTGTTCATTAGATAAATGCATCAAAGTAATGATAAGAAATGAAGAATGCCTTGTATCTATCATAAATCAAAAGTGTGCTTATCATGTTGAGGATGAAGAGAAGCAAGTGTTTATGTATCATAATGAAAACTTACTTATCAACACACGTGCAGGCACAACCATCAAAACAATAAAAAAAATTTGGACATGCAATGACTAACACAGTAGTATAAATTTCATCCAAAAATGGTGAACAAGGAAATTATTATTGAGGATAATCATCGCATTTATTCTTTTCAGAATGGAATATGTTAATGAGTGATTATTGGGGATTACTAGGAGAAGGTAAGAAAATTTTGGGAATCTTCCACTAATTCTTCAGTCTTTACTCATTTTCTAATAAGTATGTAGTTGGAAAAATTATGATTTTTCGCTAGGCTTATTACATGCATGTTGAAACCTTAGGAGTTTATACTACCAGACCACATAGGAGCGAGCAATTACGAGCTCTTACCTTCCTTTTTGTATGCATGGTATTAAAAAGAATGGGTAAAAAAATTTGATAAAAAGGAATTGTATTCCCAGATCCTAGCATCTCCATGGATATACTAAAATAATCACCTATCTTCACCATGTAACTACTTGTGTAAACAAGAGCATATGTTAATGTACAATAGTGGATTCTATTGATTTTATCTCTTTTAAGACATGCTTTGTAATTTCTTGTATAGATGATGACGACATTTTATTAAGTATGATTCTTGGAGTTAAAATTACATGGATATTTTTTTTAAAAAAAATTAGATTTCAAGGTTCAAACATGTTAAAATTAATGTAGTATCGCATGAAGAAATAATTTGAGGTAATGGTTTGAAGAACTTGATAATTTATAGCAAATTTGTAATATGGATGAACTTTATAATCCATAACTTTTTATGGAATTGATGAGTGGCGAGGTACCCCTACACTCCACCATACGAATATGAGCATGCATGCACGATCCGGTCGAACTCTGCAGACTAAATGCCTTAACGTCACAAGAAACACTTGGGGTTAATCGTTCGTTGTCTTCCCAGGCTTGCTTGTATGTGTCATGGTGTATGGTTAAGCAAGTCTGAGGTATGTGATTTTCTTGGTATTTTCGGCTTATCTTCTATGCTACCAGGAGAAAGGGTTGAGAAACTAAACTAACTCTAACTAAGATCTAAGTCAAAATTAACTAGCATCAGCATCTGTTCCCACCTGCTGGACACACCCTGAACTATGCAACTGCAGCTTACCAAACGCTAATCGTTACTGGGATCGCCACACGTAATGCAAGTGCTTGAAGTGGTCATACTGAGGCACCTATTTAGCCTACGTGTGATAAGCAGCTGATTCCTTAGCCAGCCGTACACACCCGTGGGTGCTCGTAACTAAGTCGTACTTATCACACGTTCTTAGCCTAGCAATGAGCAGCCAATTCCTCAACTAGCCGTACACATCCGACCCTAGAGTTACCAAGCGCAGAATCCTGGAATACGCTACTGGGTTACCAAGTAGCCAATGCTCGTAATTGAGTCGTACTCATGCATTGCGTCAAGCAGCTGATTCCTTGACTAGCCGTACACATCCGTAGACGCTTGTAATCAAGTCGTACTTGAACGCACTAGGAAAGCAGTAAATGAAAGCAATAAATGAAACCACGTGCTGCAAGGTTTATCCAAACAAGTTTGTCTTTATTGCTGTACACAACTTGGGTTCAGGTTACAAGTTGCTCGAATAAAGAGCCGTTCACTCTAGAACTCCTACTACGGGTACATGGGGGAAAAATTCTAACTCTGGAGTGATCAATCTGCCAGAGCTTCGCTACACTAGCTAGGATTGGGAAATAAGGGAAGTGCCACCTCTTATTTATAGAAATGGCGGTGGGATGCGATATCGCATACGCAATATTGCAGAAGAAGACGTGATATCGCGTACGCGATATAGCAGAAGAAGACGTGATATCGCGTACGCGATATCGCAGGGGATGCGATATCGTGGCGATCGCGATATCGCGTACGTGATATTGCGTACGCGATATCGCGGCCTAGTGCAAGTCACGTCCCATCATACCCCCATGACTGAATGAAAACTCATCCTCGAGTTTCTTACAATGATAT
>MNCI01013044.1:18693-33387 GCA_015680685.1 Gnetum montanum
ATGATCAATGTGACTTGGCGAATCTCATTCCAACTCTGGCCTCAAACCAACCACTTCCAGTGACTTCGCATCAATGCAGTTGGTTAAATCATCCACTTGGGTAACAAGGATGCAACTTCGAGAAGCCACCACCATTCCGACGAAACGAAGGAGAGAATGGGAAGCAAGAAGGGCCTTAGTCAGAGGGAACACTTTGGTTCCATAACCAGTGCTTGCAGCCCAAATTTTATTTCGTCTAAGGGGTGTGCTTTGAATCCTTACTTTTAGCTTTTTTAGCTTTTCTTTTTTTCTTCTTTTTTCCATTTTTTTTCCATTTTTTTCTTCTTTTTTTTTGTTTTGTGTTTTTATGTGTGGGGACCACACCATGCAAAGAATTATTTATTTTTATTGTCTCAGCTTCTGATTATTGGGTTACATCGGAACGGTAAGAAAACCCAAGAAGAAAACATCCAAGCACCCAAGTGAATGACCAACACAAGAGCACCAAGTTCCCTTGAAGTCACACCCATTTCAAATCCTTGAGTCCTTCCTTAGTTTGAGAAATACCTAGTCACGGGTTCAATAAAGTTCTTATTAGAAGGGAACTGTACATTTCCAAGCCAAGGGAAACCATAGACTTGATGGATGGATGGATGAAGTGATCTCATTGCCTGCCATATCAAAAGAACATACCTTAGTATCAACAATGTAACTTAAAGGTAAAAACCAAACATTAGCAATTAATGAAAAACAGTTCATCCCATCGGCCCGAACACTTATTGGGTGACGAATTTACATGATGGATCACACACACACACACACACACACAAAAAGATAGAAAAATATAACGATGTTGTAAAACAAAAACAAGAAAAGTTAAAGAAATTTGTAAAACAAAAATTAGAAAAGTTAAAGAAATTGTAAAACAAAAATGTGAAAAACAAAAACGTTGTAAAACAAAAATGTGTAAAACAAAAACTGAAAAAGAACTGAGGGCCCCATATGATTAGCATAGGTGGCCATCTCCCCCATGACTGAGTTGTGAGGGAGAGATCCGAAGTAGTGAGCGCCTATTTGAATTTCTAAGCAGTGCCCAACTTCTCCCAAATGATGATCTTAGATTCAGGGGTGGAAGTTGGCGACGCTCACGTTCCAATGTGTCTATGCCACGGTTGTTGGCATGAGTTTCCTCAGTTCGTTCCATGCATATTTGTTTGCCCTTATGAGAAGCTGTCAACCACGGGGTGTCTACTACTTCTTGTGTGGTTGCTACATACAGGCATCTTTGTTGCAGAGTTTCCTGGGCACACCTGTGACATGGAGACATTTCCTCCGTGTCATCACCCGATGAATCACTGTATGTGATGCATGGAACTATCCTCTTCTCGATCTTTCCACATATGTTTATCTTGGAGATTTCCAAGGAAAGATCACGGATCCTAAGGCATGCATCTACTGTGCTTAGCCATGCCCTTCCCATTATAATTGGGAAGTCCCCTTCGTTGTTGTTAACATCGATCACTAGGAAGTCTGCTGGGTAGGACCAACCACACACAGTGGTGATAACGTCCTCCACCAAACCCAATGGGATGGCAATGGACTGGTCTGCCAGCTCCAGTTGAATGTTGCTCTTCTTAAGTTGGGGCAGGTTCCAGGCGTGATACATCTTTCGCGAAATTAAGTTGACTCCGGAACCTGAGTCAAGAAGAGCTCGATGTGGCGCATTCCCAGCGATCTGCAAATGAATAAAGGGACTCCCAGGGTCAGTTAGTTTCCTGGGAAGGTGGCCTACCTTGATCCAGTCAGTTACGGTATGTGTTAGCATAACCGTATGCGTTACATTCCCTTGGACTGAAGGGTGCTCCGAAGTGTTAGTAGTTAGAGGCCTATACATATACCCGTCCGCTTGTTGTTGCGAGAGCCTATCCGGGCTCCTAGTTCTGAAAAAGGGTCTCCTTTTTGTACAGTTATCGCCAGAACTAGTGTCCGGTTGGATATTTACACTCTGAATATTTACAGATCTCGCGGCGTGACGTTGCTGCGGTTGGGTAGGTAATTCCCCTTGCATTGTTGGAGCAGGAGGTGTTATGGGAACTACTTGAGGAAAAGGTGCGGGTGGAGTTAGAGGATGGACAGAATGTGGAATGTCTCCCGGAGGAGAAGGAGTCCTTCTGAAGTACTCCCGAGCGTAGTAGTGACGGCGTGGAGTGTGACTCATAGCGTCACCTGGAGAAACTGGCTGCTGCACATAATAACCATAAGGATCAGGCTGCCGGTAAGGGTATCGATGTGTTGGCTGTGGCATCCCCCATGACTGTGGGTATTGCCACTGCTGATGTTGCTCGATGGGCTGCGGAGGTGTTCCACTTGGATAATACGTCAAGGGTTGGTGGAACTGCCTCGGGTTACCTTGTGGATAAGGTAACCTTCTGGGTGTTTGCCGTTGATTAAGTCTTGGATTTAATGCATACACCCCAGACTCCTGCAGATGTGAGATAATTGGACAACATCCCTTAGGATGGTCATAATAGCAGACCTCACATCCACCGTCATTGTCTGAATCAGAATTTTCAGCCTCATCGGAGTTAGAGATTTTTCCCTTACCCTTGTTATGTGCAGGGTTAAAGTTTCTCCGCTTGTCTTTGCTTTTATCACTACTTTGCTCATCCTTAGACTCTTCTACAATTTTCAGGACTGTTTCTATTCGTGAGTCTAAGGAATCCCACATTTGGTCTACCTTAGCCGATACCTCCGTTGTTAACTTTTGGATCGGCACAGTTTTCCTGTTCACCAACTCTTCGAGTGGTGACTCATCCTCCTCATCACAGAATTTCACTCCCTTCTTACGAAGGGAGGGATCACGGTTGTATTCCTCCGCACTTTCTCTTTTCCGTAGCTCACCCTCTTCTTGCGCTACTTGTTCCAACAATACTTCAACTTCATGGGCTCTTAGTTGGGAGAGTCTCCCTTGGGCGTAAGTCCCAAGAGTTCTTCTCGTTTCATTTCGTAGCCCATCCACGAGGTGGCGAAGTTGATCCCGCTTAGCGTACCCATGGCCCGGGCAACGATGTAGCAATGTGTAGTAACGGGCCATGGCAGCATCCAAGGATTCATGAGCTCCTTGTTTCCAGCCTTGGATCTGCTTACGCAAGTTAGACACTCTGGAGTACGTTTGATATTTGTTGTTGAACAATTCAAGCATCGTACTCCACCTCCTGATGGTTTCCGGTTCTAAGGACCGGTACCAGCTTTCTGCTTCTTTAGTGAGTGTCCTTGGGAACAACTTGAGTTTCTGCCACTCATTGTCTATGTTCTGCAAGGCACAGGCATCGTGGAATGCCTGTAAATGATGTTGAGGATCAGCGTTGTATCCCCCTTCAAAACGTGGGATATTATTTATGTCCAAACGCTTGATCCTACTGTCTTTTAAATGCCTTGTGGGAATCCTAACTGCCTCTCTAATATCAAGCATACTTCGGGTTGCGAATAGGGGTTCGTCATGATCATCTCTTTCATGACGTCTGTGATGTCTACGTGGTGGTTCCCTATTCTCCCTACGTCCTTGCCCTTGTCCTAACTCCTCTCGACCTTCCTGTCGAGGCATTTCATCTCTTTTACCTTTACTCTCCGCGTTATGCTCATGGTGGCTGCGCCCAGATGTGGAAGGAGAGGGTGAATGATGAGATGAAGGAGAAGAAGAAGGGGATCCATCACCATGGTGATGTTTCTTGCCTTCTCTTCGGCTGCTTCGGCCCCGATCGTTGTGACGATCAACGAGTCCGTCATTAGTGTGAGTAGTTGTTCCTGCCGTGAACAGCTGGTGCTCACGGGGATCAGAGCCTGGAATATGTATCGTTGATCTAAGGCCCTGATGCCTAACCTCTTCACTAGAGTGAGGAGGAGGAACATCATTTTCTAAGAAACCCATCGTGAGGGGTTCCTCTTCTCCTATTTCACTAATGACGTGGGGAACCTTGCCCTTCAGTAGTGAATGTTGGCTCTCCTGCCTTGCATCCCGAATACGTTGGGCGTTTGTGGGTTGATAATCCCTTGTATCATGGTCATCCAAAACGTATTCTGCGAACAGCTCATGCATGCCAATCTGTACCAAGGCACGGAAAAGCATGTTGGGAGCAGATCGATCTGGGGGTAACACGATGTTACCTTGCATGTCTCTCCACCGCAGTTGCTCATCTTGATGGAAAACAAAGGTAAAATCCGGCACATACTCATCGGGATGAGTATATGTGACCTTAGATTGTTGAGGACATGGTTGATCTCGGTTATGCGTATGATGCTGACTTTCTCCTGTATTGTCCTTAGGTGAGTTGATTTCGTGAGAAGAAGCCATTTCTATTGGTGTGCTAATTTCACCGTTATTTATTGTTCTTGATTAACTGATTAACCCTAAGGTTCGTTTTAAGCTCACAACGATGTGAGTGATATCCCTTATGTTAAATTGGCGAAAAAACACTTAGTCCCCGGCAACGGCGCCAATGATGAGTGGCGAGGTACCCCTACACTCCACCATACGAATACGAGCGTACACGCGCGATCCGGTCGAACTCCGCAGACTAAATGCCTTAACGCCACAAGAAACACTTGGGGTTAATCGTTCGTTGTCTTCCCAGGCTTGCTTGTATGTGTCACGGTGTATGGTTAAGCAAGTCTGAGGTATGTGATTTTTTTGGTATTTTCGGCTTATCTTCTATGCTACCAGGAGAAAGGGTTGAGAAAACTAAACTAACTCTAACTAAGATCTAAGTCTAAATTAACTAGCGTCAGCATCCGTTCCCACTTGCCGGACACACCCTGAACTATGCAACTGCAGCTTACCAAACGCTAATCGTTACTGGGATCGCCACACGTAACGCAAGTGCTCGAAGTGGTCGTACTGAGGCACCTATTTAGCCTACGTGTGATAAGCAGCCGATTCCTTAGCCAGCCGTACACACCCGTGGGTGCTCGTAACTAAGTCGTACTTATCACACGATCTAGCCTAGCAATGAGCAGCCGATTCCTCAACTAGCCGTACACATTAGACCCGGGAGTTACCAAGCGCAGAATCCTGGAATACGCTACTGGGTTACCAAGCATCCAATGCTCGTAATTGAGTCGTACTCATGCATTGCGTCAAGCAGCCGATTCCTTGACTAGCCGTACACGTCCGTAGACGCTCGTAATCAAGTCGTACTTGAACGCACTAGGAAAGCAGTAAATGAAAGCAATAAATGAAACCACATGCTGCAAGGTTTATCCAAACAAGTTCGTCTTTATTGCCGTACACAACTTGGGTTCAGGTTACAAGCTGCTCGAATGAAGAGCCATTCACTCTAGGACTCCTACTGTGGGCACATGGGGAAAAAATTCTAACTCTGGAGTGATCAATCTACCAGAGCTTCGCTACACTAGCCAAGATTGGGAAATAAGGGAAGTGCTGCCTCTTATTTATAGAAATGGCTACGGGACGCGATATCGTGTACGCGATATCGCAGGAGAAGATGCGATATCGCATACGCGATATCGCAGGGGATGCGATATCGCGGCCTAGTACAAGTCGCGTCCCATCAGGAATAAATCTTTTAAGTAACTTGATTTAGACCTTTTGGTAGTAACAGTTGTTCCTTAATCATAGGCAATTGTTATTCTTGTTTTCTTATTTTATTCTTTCACCAATTTGATTAACTTAAAGACTATCCAAACCTTTAACTTGAAAAGGAGTCATAATTCAATACAACGATGTAATGTAACAATATTTTAATACATATTTCTAAAGGTATATAATTAGTCTTACAAATTATTTTGTTTGTTAACACAAATTTAGTTAACTTCTTTGTTTCATAACACATAGACTTATGAGTTTCTTTGCATGTATTACAACTTGATGCTAAAAGCTACAAATTAACTCATTGTACTTATGAATGACTAACTTAATTCAATATAACATGTTACTAATCAAGCTAATGTGTTAATTACTCTCTAATATTCCTTCTTGACTCATACTTTGTATTTGATTTTGGTTCTTTTGAATCTTAATGAGCAATGTGAAGTGAAACTGAGTTATGATAGAGATGTTGGAGGGTACCTACTCCAAACATAACATCAACCTCTTTTGTAACCTTTACATTCTTTAAATTTCAATTCTCCTCACTTCAAATTGTGAGGAAGCAAAGATAGTGAAAGGTACTCTCATAAGGCATCTAATGGTTGTTTAGCAAGGGCCTTTGTAAATCCATCAACTTTATGGAACTTCATCAATATATTTTTCTAAGTACTTTTATTGTATAAAGTGGATGTTAACCTTAATATGCTTGATTTTTTTGTGATAAGCTGGATTTTGAACAACCTTGATTATTGCTTAATTATCATAATGAATTGTGATGGACTTGTGAACCACCTGGGCTTGGGAAGCTCAATACTAATTTTTGATAATAATTGCTCAATCCATATGACATCTTGAACCATTTCTCATAGGGAATGGTATTTAGCTTTCATAGATGAAAGAGACACAACTCTTTGCTTACTACTTTTCCAACTTACAAGATTTCTATAAACTTGAATCAGGAATCCAATTTAAGAACTTTGATCAATAGTGTCACTGCCCCAATATACATTTGTATAAACTTCCATAACCTTTGATGACATAGCTTTGAAGACTAATCCATAAGACATTATACCTTTGATATATTGCAGAATTAAGAAAGCTACCTGTATATGGTGGTAATTAGGTTTTTGCATCGCCATCATTAACTAGTTAACAACATATTGAATATCTGCTCTTATGTTCTTAAGACACATAAGAGCATCAATGATCTATTTATATTATGTACAATCAATAATATCTCCTTCAACATTGATTTTTAATTTAGGAGTCATAGGAAAATAAGTTGCTTTACATTCCATCATATTGTATTTCTCCAATTAATCAATTGTATATTTCATCTGGGATAAGGTGATTTCATCTGTCTTCTATCTCAAATCCATTCCCAAGTAGTACTATATTAGGCTGAGGTTTGAAATATCAAATCATAGAGATAAATAATGTTTAAACATCTCTACAATCTTTATTTCCATTATTGCCACTAATATATCATCTACGTGAAAAACAAGGAGCATTTGAATTTTTCCTTTATTCTTCAATATGTATAGGTTGTTATCTTTTTGAGATTTCATAAATCCATAGTTAATCAAAATTTGATCAATTTTTTTATACCATACTTTTGGTGCTTATTTGAGATATGTTACTTTTCATAGCTTACACACCAGCTTGCCATTCTTGATGAATCCTTTTAGTTATTTCATATAAATTTCTTCTTGTAGATCACCATATAAGATTGTAGACTTAACATCACTTTGGTAAATTTTCCATTTCAACTTAGTAGATAGGGAGATTATTATTTTGAATATTAACATTCATACTATAGGAGCAAAATTTTCTTCATAATCTATACCCTTAATTTGAGAAAAAAAATTTGCAATCAATCTTGCCTTGTATTTATCAAATGTTCCATCTTCTTTTATCTTAGTTATAAAAACCCAATGATTCTTAATAGCTTGTTGTTCTTTTAGGCATGGTATTAATTTCCACACTCCTTGTTTTTCCATCATCATAATTTTTGCTTCCATTGTCTTTTTTCAATGCTCCATCATAAAGACTTAAGTAACTATTTTAGGAATCTCTTTATTTAGTATTGTGATGTTGGCAATAATATCATTATGATAAAACTCATTATATTTTCTTTTTATAAGTCTTATTTTAATAATATCTAGGTTGGCCTAGTCTCCAACATTGTTATTCTTTGATCCCACTCTCTTGATCTTTTAGGCTCTACATCTGATGAGCGACGAGGTACCCCTACGCTCAACCGTATGAATCACAAGAATTCACATGCAATCTAGTCAAATTCTATGTATGGGACTAGTTGTGCAATCAAGATCATTATGATTTGATCGTAGTTCATTGTCTTCCCACTTGGACTAGTGGTAGCTTTGTCACGTATGATTTGGTCCAAAGTGAGGCGTATGGTGTTTCCTAACTCTATGCTACTCCTAGTGACAAAAAGAGATAAATTGATTAACTAATGAACAATGAAAAATAAAGCCTAAATTAGTCTATGGTGATGGTATCCACCCTTAACCGTTTGTACACATCTTGTACTTCATGGAGCTACTTCTAAGTTTACCATGTGTGCATCACTGGTTGTGCCAAATGATACACCTCTAGGAAACCAAGTATTTCCACTTAAACACTCATGATTAAGGCATACACATTTTTCTTAATGACAGAAACAGTAAATAACAATAATGGAAATGTTTAACTAAAGAAATCATTAAATAATTGAAACAACAAGATTAATCTAAGTGGATGTTGCAATGATGAAAGTAATCTCAATCTTTATTGCTAGTTATGTAACGTGTCCAAGTATGTCACACTCGAACAAAGGTGCCATACGATTACAAACATCACATTGCGGGCATGCACTAGGAATAACAGAAAGAAAAGAATTGAAAACTAACTATTTCTAAGATATGGTAAAAATTCTAAGCCAAAAACTACAATTTTCTCATCCAGAAGCTCAAGTGCAGTATTTTTAGGTGAGGTCTAGATAAGGCAACGTTAGGTATCCAATGTCATTTATTAGCCTTGACATTGGGTACATGATGTCGAGGCTTGTCAAATCATGTTTCATCATATCCCCATGACTGAATGAAAAGTTGTCCTCGAGTTAAACAAAGATGAGGAACAAGTCTTTTACAAAATATTGGGTAGGTATGGGATTATTGATTGACTCCAACAATAGAAAAAATAATTGAATCTTCGCATGCTATAGTGATGCAGTACAAAAATGGAACACATTATTACAAAACAAGACTAGGAGGCTCATGTAGTGCCCAGAGGTGGTGGCTCTCCCATTGGTTGCTTTCCTTTATCGTTAGGCCATTGGAATTTGTAACAATTGAGCAAGGCCTGCAATTTTTCCTCCTCCATCCTTAGTTTGTGCACCATCTAGGCTATTTTGTCGATGTGTGTTGGCATTGGTACATCCCAAGGACATGGTAGTTGTAAAAACATTTGATTTACCTTGACATACCAAGCTACAAACTACCATTATTCCTTCTTGAAGGCCCTAGATTTATCCTTTAGCTCATGATAGTTTGTTAATATTTGAGCTAGGTTCGAGGCTACATCTTTTTGTCCTTGGTAGCTAGCTTTGACCACCTCTAATTTTGAGTTTGCCACTTGTAATTTTTGCAATGCATTTTTTCGATTCACAAACTCTTTTTCATAAAGCACATAGGTGGTCACCGCTTGCTTCTCCAACTCACTTCTAGGATGACCTATTATTAACATGGCAAGGTTGGCATATATAAGGTTAGCCAATGCCATGTATTCTTTCAAATCTTCTATATGCAAGTCCTTATTTTTAACTTCCACTTGGTGGACCATGGCATAACTGTCCAAAATGACCTACCATTTAGAATTTTTTGTTGCCAAGGAGTTGATGTGGGCCTTGGCCATCTTGATTTCCTTCTCATTAATTTCCTTGTACATGACAAATTGGTCTCAAAAGTGTTCTTTAAACTTTTTATATTTCTTGGCCTCTTTTTGCCATGCCCTGATCTTTATTGCTATCTTTTGTCAAATAACACGTACCTCCTTCATAAAGAGGATTCTATTTTTTTAGGCCAATCCACTCATATCCTAGTTGAATCTCACTAATTGTTCTCTCAACTAGTGTACACTCTCTTCCAAGATGTTCTTTTTCTTTTCCACTATGATCAACTGGGCATTCTCTTTAGTGAGATGCTTATTTTTTTTCTTGAATATTAGTCAATGTCTTCTTATGTGCATGAGTTCACACATCTATAGCAATGGCATTCCAAACCACCATCTCCTTTTCTTGCTTTGCAATTTCTCTCTCCTTTTCTAGCTTGGTAAGCTCCTCCATCTGAAACTACGCTAATTGGTCTAGTATAATGAAATGGGCAAGGTCCTGTCATTCAGCATGCAAGCTAGCCAACGCTTTTTGCAATCTTTGCACCTCAACTTCTGCATACTCTGCACTGCCCTTAGCTATGACCAACTTTCCTTTTGTAGTGATGAGATCCAATTGTACCGCAATGGCATCGCTGGGGATGTTGAATAGAGTGGTCATCACTTGACCCATCTGTAGCAAATGATCAAGTACATCCTCATGCACTGCAAAAGTCATTGAGATCCTAGCTAGCATTTGTGCATCTCTTGTCCTCACCAATGGTGCCAATGATGAGTGGCAAGGTATCTCTACACTCAACCATATGAATTACAAGTGTTCACTTGTAATCTGATCGTATTCTGATTTTTAGTCTGACCCTTTAATCGAGCTCTATCTCTATACGTATGTTCATCTTCATTAGAACTAGATGTTGAAGGAGAAGAGGAAGATGAGGAACCAGAAGAATTTCCATAGCTTCTATAGTATTCCCAGGGTCCCTTAAATTATCATTTTTGATTTTTGAGGAAGTCTTAGGTCTTGAGGCCTCCCCTAGTCTAGGACCTACATCATCTTCTTTAAAATTTTCTACCTCAGGTGAATGTAATCTTTCAGTTTCGTTAGGGTGTTCATGATCATAAGAAATCCCTGCATAAGGTTGTTCACTCCAATCTTCTTCATCATATATCTCATTAGTTCTCCAATGCATGTGTTCGCTATTAGTGCATTGTCATTTCCATGTGAGAGAGACATTGTTCTTACTTTATAGTGTGTGTGATTTAATATTTTCTAAAAGATATATTGTTAAGTCCTTTACAATGATCTTGTACAATATAACTAATCTAGATAACTAGCACCATCCTTGGCAATAGTGCCAATGATGAGCAGCGAGGTACCCCTACGCTCAACCATACAAATCACTAGCATTCATGTGCAATTCGATTGAATTCTGTGGATGGGACTAGTTTTGGCATCAAGATTGTTATGCTTTGATCATAGTTTTTTGTCTTCCCACTTGACTAGTGGTAGCTTTGTCATGTATGGTTTAGTCTAAAGTGAGGTGTATGATGTTTTCTAACTCTATGCTACTCCTGGTGATGAAAAGAGATAAATTGATTAACTAATGAACAATTAAAAATAAAGCCTAAATTAGACTATGGAAATGGTATCTACCCTTAACCGTCCATACACATCTTGGACTTTGTGGAGCTACTTCTGGGTTTCCCAAGTGTATGTCACTAGTTGTGCCAAACAATACACCTTTGGGTGACCAAGTATTTCCACTTAAATGCTTGTGATTAAGGCATACACATTTTTCTTAATGAAAAAATAATAAATAATAATAAATGAAAATGTTTAACTAAAGAAAACATTAAATAATTGAAAAAACAATATTAATCTAAGTGGATGTTGCAATGATCGAAGTAATCTCGATCTTTATTGCTAGTCATGTAACGTGTCTAAGTACGTCACACTCAAACAAAGGTGTCATACAATTACAAACATCACACTACAAGCATGCATTGGGAATAACAAAAAGAAAAGAATTGAAAACTAACTATTTCTAAGATATGCTAAAAATTCTAAGCCAAAAACTACTACTGTCTCATTCAGAAGCCCAAGTGCAGTATTTATAGGGAAGGTCCCGATGAGGCGATGTCGGGTATCCAAAATCACTTATTAGCCTCGATGTCGGGACTTCGATGTCGCATATCCAACATCGAGGCCTATTAAATCACATTTCATCAACATCATCATCATTTTATTCATTATTATAAAGATCATTATATTTAATTAGAGTATCCATAGAGGTATTTTTCATATCTTAATCTACTTGATAGTATTCATTCATACACACTTTATAGTTACGATTACTACAACTATCATTGTCATCTTCATAAAATATTATTCTTAAGAGATTCATTGTTTGGCCTTTCTTCCAATAGTTCTTCTTCATTGAATATTACATCTCTCATAATATCCAATTTCTCTTATTCATGATCTTCTATTCAATACCATTTTATATGTAGGCCATATCCTATGAAATATTGTTCTCCTACTTTTGAACTTGATTTGGTCTAAGATAGAATACCGTAATATACTCAGAAACAAAAATTTCATAGGTATCCTAAATTTGGTCTTCTTCCATTTCACATAGTATTAGGACATTCAAAGCATAGATATAAGGTTGGGCTTCTATTAATGCTGTGAATTGCAATTTGTACTACTTCTCCCCAAAAACTATCATCCAATTTTTACTATGCTAACATACAATGTATCATATCTTCAATTGTTCAATTCTTTCATTCTACTATACCATTTTGTTCAGGGAAATATGGAATTATCTTTTGATGAATAATCCCTTCATCTGTAAGATACTCCTAGAACTCTTTATTTGTATCCTTTTTTCCATTACTGGTTCACAACTTCATAATGGGTAATCCAATTTTTTTTTCCACTAGTGCTTTGAACTTCTTAAAGATATCAAGAACTTCAGTCTTAGAATTGATGATATATGCCCACACTTTGCATGTGAAGTCATCCATATAAGTTATGAAATACTTGGCTTTACCTAATGATTTCACATTACTATACAAACTCACATCGAAATGTACTATCTCTAGTTTAGCTCTAGCAACAGTGTTTCTTATATGTAAAAGAAGGTCATTGTGGATTACTTACTGATGGTGCATGATTTTCAAAACATATCACAAGTTAGTTTTAGGTGACATAACCCATGAAAAGATTGTAACAATTTTTGCATATATCTTTTGTTTATATGTCCAAGTCTCGCATGCCATAGTTTCTCTTTGTTGCTGCACAAATACCTTTCTCACTAGATATAACTTGAATACTCAATGTATTTCCTTGGTTTCTTGAATAGATTACTATTTCCTTATACATGTTTCAAAAACCAAAAATCAATGTACCAAGTGTGGTATTCCATCTTAGCAACTTTGTCTTTGTTTGTAATATCCTTGATGATTAAGATTACTTCATCTTCAAGTTGGTTTGCTTCATTTTTGTGGTAGTTATTCCGCTTGTGATTACTATTTGTTGGTACATTTTAGCCATTTTATGGAATAGAGACATGAGATAATTGAGATTTCCAAAAATATTTCAATACAACGTATAGGAACTGCTATTGGGATTGTTGTAAGAGAGCCTCTGCTTGTAGTCATGCCATTGAACAATTCAGTAGTCAAGAGGGTTCAGAAAATATTTGGTATTTTGATGGGACCAGAATAGCTTCTTTTTATCTTTAAAATGAATTTCCATGGTATTTCAATCAGAAATTATCAAGTCTTTCGAAGGTTCTGTTGAATGAAATCATTAACATCTATTATCTAACCAAAATGGAGTCTCGTACGTGGTAGTTTATGCAGCAATTTTTGGTAGCATAGTAGGATTGTCTTGAAGAAATTGCTTGTTTGAGCCTTGGAAGTTTGAACAATTCGTAGATATTGAATTTGGGATAGCTTTATTGCGAAGTGTTTACTCGTGTCATTTTACCTTGTTTAAATATTTGAGGTCTACACAAATTTTCTTTCTTTTCTGTCTATTTCCATAAAATCTTGCTCTATTTCTAGTTTTCTTGTGGAACTATCTCTTTCTTTGAGGAGAATTAGGAGTAGATTTGCAGAGTTGTGCTCAAATTTTTTAACAAAATTTTATTTGTTACAAGTAGGTATTATAAGGACTGCGTAGACTAGGCAATTGAACAAAATAGGAACTCTAAAAAAACTCACAGTACTTGGCAAAGTTGGCTGAATCTCTTTAAGACAAGTAATTTGTAGTTTACACATAATGCAATCGTTACATTTCACACAACCGCACGCTGCAACAGCACACACACATATTCACATTAATTACTGAGTTTATTTGGAGGTATCTGGGCCTTGGTGTTGCCAGAGACCAGCAGGCACCTAAATCCTATTTGAGGATAGTCGTTGGCGGTCGCGTCCCAAATGGTCGCCAACAGTTCTTTTGGTGCTAGAAGGATGGCTAAAATTTTAGCCTCTAGGTTCATAAACCTTGTAATCTTAGCACATCAACAATTATTTGTTACTATAAAGGCTTAAGAAATTAGATACTATTTTCAGTTCATGACCAAGAAGATTGATAATTTGGAAAGTTTCAAAGTTTCAAAAGATATTCTAGATTCTAAGACTGATTCTTCATCAGAAGAAGAACAAAAGAAAGTTTTTGAATTGGGAACAAGTAGTGGAGTGAAAACTAGAAGATCAAGAAGATCACCCATTATATCTGGTTTATCGATTCATAAGAGAAGATTTAGAAAGTTTAAGAGTTCAAGTATCCAAAGGAATAGGATGGCAAATCCTTGGCAAGGAGTTACACCATTAGGATTTCAAAACTACAATTATATTCATAAGGTAGTTTACAAATATTTGCCTGAGCCTTTCATTCTTGGAAAAGCTTATTTAGCTGAAGAATATATTCACATGTTTGAGTTAGCTTTAGCTCATGCAAATATTCAACATCAAGATCAAGCTTGTAGGTTGTTTGTATCAAATCTAAAGGATATGGCTCAGATTTGGTATTNTATCTTAAGGCTGTCAACCCCAACATTTCAATTTGGTTAAGGAGAACTCCAAACTTAACTACACTAAATGAATACTTTAGTGAAGCTATACAGTTAGAAAAACAGTTGAACTTGAATCTTGAAGAAAATATCGTGATTTAAAAAAGAGAAGAAAGAGTTATGATTCCTATGCAAGAT
>MNCI01013044.1:67531-125134 GCA_015680685.1 Gnetum montanum
ACTTCAACTTCATGGGCTGTTAATTGGGAAAGTCTCCCTTGGGCGTAAGTCCCAAGAGTTCTTCTCGTTTCATTTCGTAGCCCATCCACGAGGTGGCGAAGTTGATCCCGCTTAGCATACCCATGGCCCGGGCAACGATGTAGCAATGTGTAGTAATGGGCCATGGCAGCATCCAAGGATTCATGAGCTCCTTGTTTCCAGCCTTGGATCTCCTTACGCAAATTAGACACTCTGCAGTACATTTGATATTTGTTGTTAAACAATTCAAGCATCGTACTCCACCTCCTGATGGTTTCTGGTTCCAAGGACTGGTACCAGCTTTTTGCTTCTTTAACGAGTGTCCTTGGGAAGAACTTGAGTTTCTGCCACTCATTGTCAATGTTCTACAAGGAACAGGCATCGTGGAATGCCTGCAAATGGTGTTGAGGATTAGCGTTGTATCCCCCTTCAAAATGTGGGATATTATTTATATCCAAACACTTGATCCTACTGTCTTTTAAATGCCTTGTGGGAATCCTAACTGCCTCTCTAATATCAAGCATACTTCGGGTTGTGAATAGGGGTTCATCATGATCATCTCTTTCATGACGTCTGTGATGTCTACGTGGTGGTTCCCTATTCTCCCTACGTCCTTGCCCTTGTCCTAACTCCTCTCGACCTTCCTGTCGAGGCATTTCATCTCTTTTACCTTTACTCTCCGCGTTATGCTCATGGTGGCTGCGCCCAGATGTGGAAGGAGAGGGTGAATGATGTGATGAAGGGGAAGAAGAAGGGGATCCATCACCATGGTGATGTTTCTTGCCTTCTCTTCGGCTGCTTCGGCCCCGATCGTTGTGACGATCAACGAGTCTGTCATTAGTGCGAGTGATTGTTCCTGCCGTGAACAGCTGGTGCTCACGGGGATCAGAGCCTGGAATATGTATCGTTGATCTAAGGCCCTGATGCCTAACCTCTTCACTAGAGTGAGGAGGAGGAACATCATTTTCTAAGAAACCCATCGTGAGGGGTTCCTCTTCTCCTATTTCACTAATGATGTGGGGAACCTTGCCCTTCAATAGTGAATGTTGGCTCTCCTGCCTTGCATCCCGAATACGTTGGGCGTTTGTCGGACGGTAATCCCTCATGCGATATGTTCCAACAACATATTCAGCAAATAAGTCCTGCATGCCAATTTGTGCCACTTCACAGAGAAGCATGTTCAGAATGGATCGATCTGGTGGTAAAACTATATTACCAACCGAATCTCTCTAGCGCAACTATTCATCCTGATGGAGGGTAAAAGTGTAATCAGGAATATACTCATCGGGATGAGTATAAGTTATCGAATACTGTTTAGGACTTGGCTGATATGGGTTATGCGTATGATCCTGACTTTCTCCTGTATTGCCTTAGGTGAGTTGATTGCATGAGAAGAAGCCATTTCTAATGGTGTGCTAATTTTCACCGTTATTTAATGTTCGTAATTAACTGATTATCCCTAAGGTTTGTTTTAAGCTCACAACGATGTGAGTGATATCCCTTATGTTAAATTGGCGTAAAAAACACTTAGTCCTTGGAAACGGCGCCAATGATGAGTGGCGAGGTACCCCTACACTCAACCATACGAATACAAGCATACATGCGTGATCCGGTCGAACTCTGCAGACTAAATGCCTTAACGCCACAAGAAACACTTAGGGTTAATTGTTCGTTGTCTTCCCTGGCTTGCTTGTAAGTGTCATGGTGTATGGTTAAGCAAGTCTGAGGTATGTGATTTTTTTGGTATTTTCGGCTTATCTTCTATGCTACCAGGAGAAAGGGTTGAGAAAACTAAACTAACTCTAACTAAGATCTAAGTCTAAATTAACTAGCGTCAGCATCCGTTCCCACTTACCGGACACACCCTGAACTATGCAACTGCAGCTTACCAAACGCTAATCGTTACTGGGATCGCCACACGTAACGCAAGTGCTCGAAGTGGTCGTACTGAGGCACCTATTTAGCCTACGTGTGATAAGCAGCCGATTCCTTAGCCAGCCGTACACACCCGTGGGTGCTCGTAACTAAGTCGTACTTATCACACGTTCTAGCCTAGCAATGAGCAGCCGATTCCTCAACTAGCCGTACACATCGGACTACCACTGGGATTACCAAGCGCAGAATCCTGGAATACGCTACTGGGTTACCAAGCAGCCAATGCTCGTAATTGAGTCGTACTCATGCGTTGCGTCAAGCAGCCGATTCCTTGACTAGCTGTACACATCCGTAGACGCTCATAATCAAGTCGTACTTGAACGCACTAGGAAAGTCGTAAATGAAAGCAATAAATAAAGCCACGTGCTGCAAGGTTTATCCAATCAAGTTCATCTTTATTGCCGTACACAACTTGGGTTCAGGTTACAAGCTGCTCGAATGAAGAGTCGTTCACTCTAGGACTCCTACTGCAGGCACATGGGGAAAAATTCTAACTCTGGAGTGATCAATATGCCAGAGCTTCATTACACTAGCCAGGATTGGGAAATGAAGGGAGTGCTGCCTCTTATTTATAGATATGGTGGCGGGACGCCATATCGCGTACGCGATATCGCAGGGGAAGACGCGATATCGCGTACGCGATATCGCATGGGATGCAATATCACGGCACACGCAAGTCATGTCTCATCAATGGGTTAAGAAATAAGACTAGAGAAACCCTTGGGGTATATGCCCAAGGAAGATTATCAAAAATGATAGCCCATCAAATTCAAAGGCTAATAGACCAAGTGGGTAAAGAAGAAGAAGAATTAAAGAAAAGGGAATTAGTCAAGAAATACAATCAAGATTTTGCAATAAGGATTAAGACGTTAGAATGTGCAATAGACAAGAAGATGAAACTTTAGAGGATGTCATTCAAAAGAAGACTCTATCCATTCAGAAATTAGTCAATGACATTGCAACAACGGTAGAGAAAATGTTGGATTTAGTATATGATAATTTCACTACTACCCTTAAGATAGTGAAGGAGAAGATTGAACAAGCAATAAATAAGAACAAAGAAAAGATGAAAAGAAGAGATAACGGACAAGAGAATTACAAATATAAAGGAAAAGTTACTACAATTGATAAATTTACATATTCCAATTTAGAAAATGAAGAAGGACTCAAAGTATGTCAATATGAACATCCTAAGGGATGTTTTTCTGTCATGGCCCACTTGCAAGAATCTAGAGCATATGCACTTAACTTGAGATTTGTTAAGAAGAAAATGCCAAAATGATTACCTTACCCATAGTGTAATCTCATAAAATCCTTCCAACCATCATACTATCCAAGAGGAGCCTATCCTTAGCCACAAGAGCAATAGTAGCAATAGTGACAACAATCACAAGTGTGGGGAATTCTACCACCAAGGAAAGAATATCCATATAAGTAACCTGACCTTATGGATATTACATTAAATGTCCAATATATCTCAAAAATGCTTTAGTCCATACTTCCTCTCACTACTATCCACCACAGTATTATAGGCCCACTACTCCATGAATGGATCCTAATTTCTATGCACATTAACCAATAGCTGGTTCATTAGTTCCAACTCCTAACTCTCTACCACTAGTACTACCACTAGTTATCCAAGGAGAACTACCAACATAACCACATCAAAAGAGTGCTACCAGGGTAGTAAATACATAAGAGCATGTGATAATGAAAGAACCTAGATCCAAAAAACCTCCATTTTTCAAAATAAGTCCAAAAAAGGTTCAAAGGATGAAAAATTCATCCACATTAACACCATCCACACATGCTCCTCAAGAGAATATCAAGCTTTCATATTCTATAGATCCAAATTTGACCACTATCATGCTCACTCAAACTATCACACACTAGATCAAGGTAGGAGCACTTCCCAAGAAGAGAAAAAATCCAAGAAGTCCCTTAGTATATCTCCAAATAGCAGGTCATAAACTATCCAATACTCTACTAGATTTTGGGTCAAGAGTGAACTTGATTTCATAAGATATGTATAAATCCTAGAATCTTCCTTTACTAAATAAGAGCAACATCCAATTAGATCTTGTAGAATAGTTAATCGCTATTCCACTTAGATAGGTGGACAATGTCATTCTTATCATTTTTTGATGATTTTTCATCATTTTCTTATACATATTTTTGTTAATTTTTCTAATGAAGTGGAAGGAATAAAACATTATGTAGTCTTAATAATGTGAAAATTACCTTATTTTATCAAATCATGGAAGTACTTATTCTATATACAATGATACCATATCATCCATCCACTCATTTCCAATAATAAGAGGTTCTTAACATGGTCGTAATGATATTATTTTCACAATAAAACTAAAATAAACTTGTGGTCATTATGTTTTAATAGAAAAGTGAAGAAACAAGTGGAAATGAAAAGGGTGTGACATCAAGGGGATTTATGGATTCTCTAAAACTACTACTATAAGTTTTATCTTATTGTTAAGATTGTATTATTTTCTTGAATTCTAATGAAAAATGGAAGTATGAGAGTAATAAGTGTTGCCTTAACATGTCACTAGAATGACATGTTACCCATGCCTTAAGGTAGGCAACTTCTCAAAAATCTTAAAAATATAGTGTGATATTAATAAACTACTTCCTTGAACTACATTGTCAAGTGTTAATGCTTCTTATAGTAGTAGTAGTCCTGTGGTTACTATTTTTGAAATGATATATTGTGATGTCACTGGTAAGTGGTATGGACTTGGTTTGGATCTTGAATGGAAAGGCTAATGATCATTTTAACCATACATCACACACAAGAATTCATTATACCTATGGTAAGACACCTCACGTTCCAAGTTATGCAATCCTTTCTAATCTCATTCCACCTCACTAGTATATATAATCATAATTCAATGGTTTTATATAATATAGTATTATTTTCTAATTCTACAAATACTAACATGTGTGTTTTGCAAGATAGGTATGTTCTACATTCAACTTCTTGAGTTCCTATAGACAATTATACATGTGGATATATAAGGACACTAATGGATGAAGCCTACTTTGGGAAGGATCCACTTGCATGACTTTTGTATCTCATATCTAATGACTGATTTCACATCATATTATGCCTTCGCGACACTTTAACCATCAATGTTTACTTTCCTAAATTTTCATATGTGATCATACTTTTGGCAATTTTCAATACCATGCTTTATATATCTAATAGACATTCTTTGCCAAAGATTCCTTCTTTATGATCTTTGACTGCCAAATTTCCATAATTTGAGCATCATCTATAATCAAAGACCCTTTAGAAAACTTCTACATCTTCCAAACTATCTATTTGACTTATTTTTTTCATCAAAAATTACTTAAAAATCAAAATGTTTTGGTGTTGACATCATAGCTATGATGTATTAAGTCCTACAACATCATAGCTACAATGTTGTATCTACGATGTCACGCCAACAAAAATCTATATATATGCATGAGGAGTTAGAAAATTTTTCATTTCCACATTTCAAAGAAAGGAGAGTTCATGCTATTTTTTTGAGCCATTGATGCTCAAACTTCAAAGCTCCATAACTTTCTTACCATAGCTTCAATTTGCATGATTTTTGAATCCTCTTGATCATGGAATGACCAACTTAGTCATGGGTGAGAGTATTACATATAGAAGAGTCAAATTGAGCCAAATTTTTCTAACATTAGAAGAGAATACCAAGGGTAAGAATAAAGAACAAATAAGAATATTTTAATCAATTAATAAAATAAAAGATAATGAAGCTAACCGATTCCCCTAGCTAACCATCTAATAATACAATAAACATGAAAGAATAACTGTGAGAAGTCTTAATAATGAAAAAAATAAGTAGAACAAAATTTTTTGAATTTTTCTAACTCTACAATCATAGTAAGAGCCATAGGTAATAATAAGATAAAAAGTTTAAACAAAACCAAGGATCTATGAAAGGTATATGAAGTACTAAAGATCTATTTAAATCCTTGTATAAGCTTAAGAAAATATTTGATGATTGGTGATTGCTTTCAAAAGATCCATAATAGAAGGACCTTCATAGCATAAGAGTAAAATACCAAGGGGTCAAGGTAGAGGACAAACTAGAGAATAAACATCACAAGTGATGTAGGAAACCTAATCCTTTAGCATTAACCAACAAACCCCTATCATAGAAAAATTTGTGTAAGATGAGGTTTAGCAAGGATAGCATCTCATGCTATTAGTATAATTCCTCCAAGTTATCCAAGAGAAGTCCATTATGTCCATAGTAATTATGGAACTAAATTTTGGACCATTCATGGAGTTTGCTCCCAAGGGCATCAAACCCAACTGCAAGCCTTTCTATGACCAACTCTATCAAGCAATGGTGAATGATTCCTAGGATAATTATATCAATTCTAGAATAATAAAGTTGATGATGCAACTGATAAGATTGAAGAAGTCTCAGTTCCTTACTCTGTTGAAGCCACTACAAAGGTACTTAATATTCCAAATGTCAAAGCAAATGTAGCATAGATATCCACTAGATCTGACACTAATGTGAAGAAGCTATGGTTGAAAAGAGCATATGGAAAAGAGGATAAGGACTATAATGAATTAACTACTGAAGAAAAGATTTACTTCAAGATTGGAAATTACCACTTGTTTCCTACCAAAATACTTAACAACATTTCCACCCATGCTACTAGAGGAAGTGCAATCCTTATGGGGAAATTCAATGCAGTGCATTTGCTATTTCTAGAGATATGGAGGAGGTTTGAAGAGGAGAAGGTAGGAAAACTCACACTACCATTTCCTTGCCTCATTAGAAATTTATGCAAGCAAGTAGGAATTTTGGGATACATGAATGATGTTCTAAGGAAAGCCCAAAATTCATCCAATGCCAAGATGTTCAAACTAGTCCCACCAAAGGAGGATCAGTTGGAGAAGCCAGTAAGCACTAAGGGAGTAGTAGGATCCACACTAGCAAGTAACATTCCAGCAACTAAACAATAAGAAAAAGAGCCATCCAATGGATTAATGCTTGCTAGTTATAGACTTGGACAAAGTGCTCCACTTGCACAACAAGATTACATGACTTTCATGAGCCACTTGCAAAAAATCCCAAAAATAATTAGTTGGGAAAAAAGGGAATATTTTGCTTTGTACCAAGTTAGGGATAACTCCATAAGGCCTACTCTATCAATAGGACCTACTAGTGGCTAGGTATCTCTATAGGAAAGAGAGGATGATGATTGGACACAATAGATCTCTAAGAATGTTGCATCTTTCTAGGTTATGATAGAAACTGATGAAGGATCCACAATGGTGATAATGCAATATCAAGATGTAGCAGGAGTAATAAAAGAAATTATTGATTGCATCAAGGAATTATTTAACATTTTCATTGTGCCACCAGTAGATTTTACAAGAACAAGAGATGTGGAAATGCTAACTAGGATGTCCATGATCCAAGTAGAACATGTAGATGTCCTTGATCGACTACTGTAGATAGGACAAGTAATCCAAAATCTCTTTGATATTTCTAGTAATATCACTACAGTTCAGTTTGATTTGATTACAACAAAGGGAAAGCTACTCATGACAAAGACAAGGGTAGAGGATGTAGAAAACAAAGTAAAAAGGTTGCAAGCTGAGTTAGCAACTTTGAAAGTAGATATAAGAGACCCTACATAGTATATAGCCCTAGACCAATTAGATGCATAAAAAACAAAATAAGTAAGGAAACTAATAGCAAGAAATATTCAAGTAGAGATGGAGAAGAAGAAGGCTATGTGGAATACTGAAACATCATAAAATTTCAGGATCCTCATGCTTCAGCAGAGTCTTGGAATTTTGGTAAGGATTTCCACAAGTGTAGCATCATGATGGGCTGACAAAATGGTCTAGGCACCCAGGATTCTGGTAATTTTTCTATCTCCAGGGTTGACAGGCCTACTGGACTCTCTAGCCTGCCCAACCGGACAATTGACCAAGCTGGCAGTCTACCCAAGGACCATGCTAGAAGTTGTTGAAAGTATTCAAGATGAGCAAAACAATTCAGCAAGTTTTCTAGCATAGAAATCTGCTACGCTATGCTATGCTGCGCAATGTAGCAAGCCTAAAAGAGATCAATCAAGCATCCAAGATGTAATTTGATGACAAGTTGATCTTCCAAAGCATTTTCCCATGTTGCAACCATCAATCAAACTTGCTCCACCAACACAAGGTGCTACACTATGCAGTGTAGCAAAGCGTAACAAGGACAAAGCACATAAAGACCCCCCTTTGCCAAGTGACTCCAATAAGAAGATTGCACTTGGTAATGATTCAACCTCCAAAACTGGTTGTCCCACTTAGCCCTTAGGCCTCGAGCAAGGTTTCTTGGTAGAAAATGGTAGATTGAACAAAGAAGCATGATACACTGGCTACTACGTTGTGCTACACTACATAGCGTAGCACAACATAGCAACGATGCAAAAATGACAGAAATGTTCCCAAGATGAATTCAGCAAGTCTGAAGGATTTCTGACATGGAGGACAAAAGTTCCAGTTGTTTGCCTAACCAAGCCTCACACAAATGCTCTCAGCTCCTATGCAAATTTTCTATCAAGACCAGTGGTTATGCTACGTAGCATAGCACAACATGGCGAGCAATTACTTACACTACATCAATGTGTTGAATAGTGTGGGTAGTGCAACACTAGCATGGAGGCATCAAGACATCTTTGGTTAGCTCTATAACTTATTAGCAATGATTATTCTCGCCATGATATCTCTTTGGCAGAAAAAATTAGCAAGTTTGCTTCATTTTGCATACCCCTGGTCAATCCCCAAAAATTGTTCCTACACTTGACCCTGCTTGCAAGAGTAGGGAATATGTAGTCCTGGAGCATAGGCTCCATTTTGCTTGCATTGTTGGGACACTGGATTTTGGCACATGTAGTTTCAAAAGTATGGTCACAGCATAACAAATCTCACCTCCAACATTGCACACCTACATAGTACAACCATGTTTCCACCTTGTGGGGCCCAGGACATGTGGCATCTAGACCACGTTTTTCTCTTGCTCATAGCCCTATAAATACCCTAGCAAACAACACTCGAAGGGTTGGTTGGGGTGGTGATTGGCTTTTAAGTTGGCTTTCAGAGAGCATAGTTGGCAATTTTTAGCACTCCGGTTGGCTTTGAGTTTGCTAGTTGGCTCTACAGTTCAGAGATCTGTGACCATACTGCTTTGTGTAAGTTGTGCCTCTTCCGTGTTGCATGTTCTATTGTACAACTTTTAGCAAAGCAAAGGATCAAACTCGTGACATTGGAGTGGTGAACTTTCTCACCCAAGTCTATTTTGCTATTTTCTTACTATCATCGTTGTTTTGCACTATTTTCACCACTTTACACTTATTAATCATTGATTTGCTTCGCGTGCCTCACTTCTGAAACAAGAATTTACAAAAGGTTAAGATACATTGATTAATTCCCTATTTGATCGACCAGACCATTTAGGGCATCCCGCTTCCGTTTCTCTC
The DNA here is from genome assembly GCA_015680685.1 of Gnetum montanum. NCBI lineage: Eukaryota > Viridiplantae > Streptophyta > Gnetopsida > Gnetales > Gnetaceae > Gnetum > Gnetum montanum. The sequence continues at coordinate 77,012 of MNCI01013044.1, forward strand.
CAGCGTGGCCCTTGCATGGATCCAGGGTTAAACTATTTGCTCAGCAACCTCTCAGTGTTCTAGCCACCGATGTTTTTGGTCATAATAGTTTTTGGTGCTAGAAGGAGGGCATGAACCATTTCTGTCTACATTTTTTATTAGCACTTAGTCAAAACTCTAGATGTTCTAGAGAGCATAATAAGTTCTGAGAGCGTAACAAGCTCCAGCGTAGTGAGTGTAGCACCAGAGTTGCCCATTTTTAGTAGTTTTCACACTTAGCATTTTTTTCTGCATTTTCATACTTAGCATTTTTTTTCTTTCATTTTTACACGTATCCATTTTCCTACTACCTGAAAATTTAGTCATTTTTTTCTTTCATTTTCAGAGTTAGCCATTTTCTACAAATAGCAACTTTCACAACCTGATTTATGAATATGAATCTAGATCAACCTTCCACATCAATGTCTAACACATTTGATACCACAATCTAGCCAAAGCATCCCACACTAAGCCTTGAATAATATAATTTAATTTGTGCCAAAATCCAAGTAGGACTACCAATAGATTACCTTGACTTGGAGGCAAAATAGGACTATGAGTGAGTCCACCGAAACAGACAGGAGTACAACCCCTCCTTGTTTGACATAATCCCACTCACGGAGTCCTACCACTAGTTGTTGTCTCAACTTATATGTGCAAACAAGCATGATGCAAGGACAACCTATGAGAAAGCCTCACAAAAGGAAGAAGATGAGTTTAAGGCCCACTTAGAGCATGAGAGCCCCCTTCACACTATCTTCCAACAACCACCTCCTAGTACAATCCCTCCTCAGTTTGGTCCATCCATCCTCTCTGAGATGGTGACCATGCTAATTCAGCCTTCCTCGTAAGCAAATAATGCATTTTCCCAGCACTATACTCATGCAGGGACCACCTCCCAACCCTAGACAACTCAAGTATCCTACATTCCACCTATCTCATTGGTGTCTGCGGTGTGCGTCCAACCCACTTGTGTGTGGCCTACTTTGATCACCGCACTCATCGCTCAACCAACACATCAACAACCATCCACTATGATGTTAAACTGGCAACGCCTATCCACTATGACGTTAAACTAGCAACAATTGTCTGCTACAACATTAAACTAGCAACAACCATCCACTATGACGTTAAACTAGTAAACTCCACAGCCAACAATTCTACCCTATGCTATGCAACCAACCCAAGCCCAACCAATGCAACCAGCTGGCACATCCTCAAGCTCGAATTAGGCATTCCAACTAATCCAAAGCTTGATGGAGGAGATCAACTGACTTAAGGCTACCTCATCTAATACCATCAAGGTGGTGGACTTCTACCAAGATGATCCCATAAGTACTATGGTACCACCTCTAACACTCCCAACTGGGGTCCAGCTACCACAATTCACCAAGTACAATGGTGAAGGAGACCCCAATGCACACTTGGGTCACATTTTAATCTAAATGCCTAGTCCTTCAAGCTTGGACACATGCCATCATGCACATGTTCCCCATATCACTCACTAGAAAGGCCTTGGACTAGTATCGCACACTCCCCAAGGCCTCAATCTCCTCTTTGGAGGATCTCATAAGCTAGTTTGTGACACGCTTCAAGTACAACCTAAATCTTGAAGTAACCCTTGACCAACTTATGCAAGTTAAACAAGGGCCTCTAGAACGCGTGTCAAAATTCCTTTAACATTGGAATGCTACATTAAGTGAAATGCATGAACCCCTAGTAGAAGCACATCTACTGGTCATCTTCAAAGGTGTAGTAAATGACTTCATTAAGTTCAAACTGTATTATCTAGCACTAAAGTCTCTTAGCCAAGCCTTTGCCCAAGCAAAAAGCATAGAGAAACCAGCACAAGCTAGCAATGACCCAGCTTATGTGGCCTACAAAATCCAACATGCTTGCAAGAAAAACACAATAGTGGCAACGATGGCCGCAGACACAAAAGCAACCAACTGGGGTCCAACAGCTAAGCAACCCAAAGCCCTAGCTAACAAAATCATCAAATTTTGTGCCAACTCACCTACATTGGTAGGGGCCACCCCAAGGCCCAACTTTTAGTGCAAGGACTGCTTAAAGTATACACCACTATCGATGCAACCCTTTGAACTACTGGAGCAACTCTTGAAAGCCAAGCAAATCCAACACAAACACGTATCGGTGATTACCTGCCAAAAACATCATAGGTACTGTGAACTACTAAGGAACCCCACATTAGAAGTACCAAATGAGCCCTTGGTCCCACAACATTTTAAATTGGAGCAATACTGTCATTACCATTAATTGGCTAGTCATAGTACAAACAATTGTCATGCTTTGCAAGATGACCTGCAGAGAATGATAGAACGAGGCCAACTAGTGATCGACATGATAAGTTAATCCAACACAGACGATGCCTCCTATGTCATAAATTACATTAGCATAGGTGGCAAGCCCAAACCTATGCAACAACCTTTTGTGATATGTGTGCCTCCTAACAAAGCAAGGGTTCCCTCCGCCTCCACAAGCAAGAGGCCTCCCTTTGTTATCAAAGTGCCACCTCAAGCACCTGTAACACCCTTTGTGGTCAAAGTTCTGAACCAACCGACCACTAAGACGTTAAATTTCCATGACGCAACAACAAAAACCACTAAGAAACATTTTGTTATCAAGGTGCCACAATGAGTTGGTCATACAAAAACTCCTAAAATAACTCCTAAGCTCCCCTTTATCATAAGGATTCCACAACGTGACAGCCCCTCACCTACCCAAAGCCCAACAATGGGCAACATCTTGATCCCTCCTCCTTCAAGGGTTGACCCCACTAGCAACCCGGGTAAGCCCACCAAATGGCAATGTAAGAGAACAAATGAGGACCTCGCAACCCCCATGGCTAAAGTAAAGGCCACAACCAGCAAACAACAATTGAACACTATGGCCCATACCCCCAAGTAGGCCAAGCAAACTAAGCCCGAGTCCCCTTCCCAAGAGATCTGTCTTTCAAGCCACATGGAGGAAATCAAGGCCAACAAAATGGCTAATGACAAGGACTTTGTAGCTGTACTAACCTAGGTGAAGCAAACACTCAAGCAAAATAACACAACGTTGAGCTTGTACAACCTAGTCATGACTTCATCTGCTCACTGCCAACTATTGGCCAAGATCTTAGCTTCCATTCCTATTATGGAGGACATCCCTACAAATGAGGCATCCATCTGCGCAACAATGCTACCCCCTACATCACAAGAATTAGGTTCAACAATCCTAGCATTTTGCAATGATGCAGTCAAAGTCAACCCCAAATGAGGGGAGGTGACTACAACTCCACTAACCATTAGCATTCATGTTGGATAGTGTACCATCCATAGAGTACATGTTGATGATGGTGTAACAACAAACATAGTCTTGTACTCCGTCATTGACAAGCTAGGCCTAGAAAATGAAATTAGGCCAACCAAAACCACGTGTCTAAAATCCTTCAATGGATCATGTATCATAGTCAGGGGTACAATCAAATTAGCCTTTGTGGCAGGAGAGCAATTCCACACTAGTGAATATTTCACTATCATAGAGGAGATGCCAAGTTTCAACATGATTCTAGGTAGGCCTTGGCTACTCCAACTAAGGACCATCTCCTCTCCCATCCACTAAGAAATCCACCTTCCATACGAAGGTGGTCAAGTTATCATCCATGGTGATAACACCTCCTCTTTGACTATCCATGACATAGACATGGCACAAGTTTTAGAAGAAGAGTTTCTTGGTGGTACACTTATAACAACCAATGTAGCACCTAAGGCTAACATACCCAAATGAATGGTTGAAGCCAATAGCTTCTGAGAGGATCCTAAGCCTTGCACACTCCCTAATCCATGCCCGATTAGGAAGCAACTACATGACCAAGACTTTCCCTTGGCCAAAAATGTGGGTGCCTCCCTACCCTTAACCTCCACTTGCCATGCATTTTTTACTTTTATTTACATTACACTAGCTTATGCATTTACATTTTTCCCACTCACTTAGATCACGCATTTTGCTTTGTTTACACATTTGTCAACTTAGTTTACACATTGCATTTGAAGAACATCAAACATCAAAAAAAACATAAAACTACAAAAACACATGGCCCGAAAAGGCCTTAAACTAGCCTACAGCCTAGAATGGCCTAAAACTATCACTTTTTTCATTGCTTTTCTTTCATTCATACATTTTAACTCTATTTACAATAGGTGTTGCTTGATGTTGTTTTCTTTGTAGTTGATTTTTGTAGGATCTTGCAAGCACACAGCATGACCATGCATGTAGCATCACACCTTACACAAGCAAGGTAAGCACTAGTCCGCTATGACTATAAACTAGCATAGACCGTCTACTATGATGTAAAACTAGCAAAGGACATCTTCTATGATGAAAAAAACTAGCATAGACGATCCTCTACGACCTTAAACTGGCCCATCCACTATCTGCTATGATGATAAACTAGCATAGCAGTCTACTTGGACCTTAAACTAGCACATCATGGTATGCTAGGACCTTAAACCAGTACATATGATGGTCTACCAAGACCTTAAATTGGGTTCGTGGCACAACGTTCTTAGCCTGCATCCACGATCCCACAAACAAACGAGCGTGCATAGTGGCAACATGGGGTGGGATGTTGTAGTTCCAAAATGTAGTTCATGATGATAGGAAAATACCCTCTGGAACATATGCAATTCCACTGCCCCTAGCATCTTGCTAATCCTCCAGATATGTCATCTGACATCTTGCTGACTTTCCAAAGCTACAGCTACCATAGGCTATTGCCCTAGCAATAGCTCTTGTTGTTAGTGCCTACTGCTAGAGTCCCAACACTATTGTGGCATAGCTACAAAGTTTCTACCCTTCACCCCCCACCATCATCTAAGCTCAAAAGACATTCAACTACTAGGTTTCTTAGCTTACAGCTAAACTACATGATGTTTTCCCTAGGTGGGGACTCCTGAGCACTCGCATCACTGCAACTCCTAGCTTCCTCGATGCCAACCCCTTCAAACTGTTGTTGCCAGAACTGCTTCTGGCCTTCCTCGTTTGAGCATCACATGCTTCAGCAACAATGCTCCCTACTTCAGTAGTGTTTAAAGTAAGTGGGATTCTACCCTCACCTCATTTCATGGTTATGTTTTCCCAGTCTTCTTTCTATTGTGTTTGTAGGATACAAGCCAAGATGGCGTCGGTCAGAGATGCATTTCACCAGGAGGACAAGACACTATATCATTCCAAGGTGACCATTCTGACTAGCTTGGCTACTTGGGAATGCACATCTTGCCCTCTCTCTTAACCTTATTCACCTCGTTTCTCGGACCCACAGTTTCCTATTTCACATCTCTTTTACAAGCTTGCCCGATGCATATAAAGTCCATCCAAATGCTCAACCGCAAAGTCCATGATGCGCATAACGCAGCTTGCAACATGGGAAGCACCTGTAGGTAGGTCAAAGCCCCACATAGATGTAACACAACTCATCTCATGGAGGAAACACCTGTCCTATAACAATAAGGTTGTTTGCAAGTGAATGTGGTTAAACAACAACAAAAAAAAAAGAGGCGTGCCCAAAACCAATGGCACATCAACTGTTTCACAATGACCATCTCTAAGCATTCCAACAAGAGGTCAGAAGCTAGCAAAAGAAATATGCCCATGTGTACTGACTCCCTCACAAGTACTCTAACAAGGGACTGCACTATGTTACATCTTTCTCTTTCCTGAACCTGTCCCCTGAAATCCATCCTTTCCCCCTTCCCCTACATGACTACACTGATACTCCCAAGCATAGCAAAGCAACATCTGAGCGACCACTAAAGAGTGATGTTGGCATCTTTTCCTTCATGGTGTTTCATATTCTTTGTCGACGTCTCTCGGGAAGATCCTTCAAATGTCAACAAAGAGGGGCCAGTGAAACACCGTAAAATATCAGGACCCTCATGCTTCAGCAAAGTCTTGGAATTTGGGCAAGGATTTCCACAATTGTAGCATCATGATGGGCTAATAGAATGGTGTAGGCACCAAGGATATACTATATAGTTTGGCAAGTTTTCTATCTCTAGGGTTGACAGACTTGTTGGACTCTCCAGCCTACCTAACCGAACAATTGACCCAGCTGGCAGTCTACCCAAGGACCATGCTAGTAGTTGTCGAAAGTATTCAGGATGAGGAAAATAGTTCGGTAAGTTTTCTAGCATAGAAATCTGCTATGCTACGCAACATAGCAAGCCTCAAAGAGCTCAATCAAGTGTCCAAGATGTAAGTTGATAACAAGTTGGTCTTCGAAAGCATTTTCCCATGTTGTAACCATCAAGCAAACTTGCTTCACCAACACAAGGTGCTATGCTATGTAGCGTAGCAGAGCATAACAAGGACAAAGTGCACAAAGGCCCCCCTTTGCCAAGTGACTCCAACAAGAAGATTGCACTTGGCAATGCTTCGGCCTCCAAAACTAGTTGTCCCACTTAGCCCTTAGGCCTCAAGCAAGGTTTCTTGGTAGTAAATGGCAAATTGAATAAGGAATCATGATACACTAGCTGCTAGGCTATGCTGCGCTATATAGTGTAGCAATGATGCAAAAATAATAGAAATGTTCTAAATATGAATTCAACAAGTTTGAAGGATTTCTAACATGGACGGAAAAAGTTGCAGTTGTTTGCCTGACCAAGCCTCACACAAATTCTCTCGACTCCTATTCAAGTTTTCTAGTCAAGACCGATGGCTACGCTACATAGTATAGTACAATGTAGTGAGCAGTTACTTACGCTACGCTAATGTGCTAAACAACATGGGTAGTACAACACTGGCATGGAGGCATCAAGAAGTCTTTGGTTACCTCTATAACTTGTTGGCAATGATTATTCTCGCCCTGATATCTCTTTGGTGGACAAAATCAGCAAGTTTGCTTCATTTTGCATACCCCTGGTAAATCCCCAAAAATTGTTCCTATGCTTGACCCTACTTGCAAGAGTAGGGAATATGTAGTCCTGGAGCATAGGCTCCATTTTGCTTGCATTGTTGGGGCACTAGATTTTGGCACATGTAGTTTCAACAGTATGGTCATAGCGTAACAAAGCTCACCTCCAGCATCACACACCTACATAGTACAACCATGTTTGCACCTTGTGGGGCCCAAGACACATGGCATCCAGACCACATTTTTCTCCTTCTCCTAGCCCTATAAATACCCTAGCAAACAACACTCGAAGGGTTCGTTGGGGTGGTGATTGGCTTTTAAGTTGGCTTTTGGAGAGAATAGTTGGCAATTTTTAGCACTTCGGTTGGCTTTGAGTTTGCTAGTTGGCTCTACAATTCAAACATCTGTGACCATACTACTCTATGTAAGTTGTGCCTCTTCCGTATTGCATTTTCGATTGTACACCTTTCAGCAAAGCAAAGGATCAAACCCGCAAGCTTGGGACGGTGCACTTTCTCACCCAAGTCTGTTGTGCTATTTACTTACTATCATTGTTGTTTTGTACTATTTTCACTATTTTTACATGTATTGATCGTTGATTTACTTTGCGTGCCTCTCTTCCAAAACAAGTGTTTACGAAAGGTTAAAATACATCGATTAAGTCCTTGTCTAATCAACTAGACCATTCAGGGCACCCTACTTCCATTTCTCTCCAACACGGCCCTCGCATGGATCTGGGGTTAAACTGTTCACCTGGCAACCTCTCAGTGTTCCAGCCATCGAAGTTTTTGATTGCAACAAATACATTTCTAGAAGAAGCACAAACATATGCACATGTCAAAAGCCATCACTCCCTTAAAATAATATAATAATAGACTTGCTACTAATAATGCAAGGTTGATCAACATTGAAAAACAAAAAAATATTCTTGAAGAAAGCATTCATCAACTATGAGAACAGTTCATCAGAGTTAACCAAAACATGAATAAATTGGCCAAAGAAAATCAAACCCTATTAATGAAAGAAGTCTCTACTATCTGCCAAAAATCAACAATCAATGCATGGAAAAATGAGGCCAAGAAGCACAAAAGGATCAAGGAAAACTTTAGAGGCCAAGTGGGCATGTAAAAGCAAATTAATGAAAATGAAATCCAAATGTCAAATGCCAAGATCAATTCAATCACAAGACAAATACCTAATTGGTAGTCAATTCTAGATAGCTTAGCCTATGTCCACAAGGTTGTAGTAAAGAACAAGGACCTACAAATCAAGGATCTCATAAAGTACATGGGGTTCTAACAGGTAGACCTCATAAAGAACAAGGACCTTTGGTATGCTAATCTAGCCATGTTAATAGTAGGTAGACCGAGAAACAAGCTAGAGCAACATGTAACTATTATATATGCATTATAAAAGAAGGAGTTTGCAAACGAAAAAGATGCCCAACAAAAATTGCATGTTACAAACTATGAATTAGAAATAGCAAAATCTAGCTACCAAGGATAGAAGGACATAGCAGTAAACCTAGCCCACTGAATGATTGATTATTAGGAATTGAGAAAGGTGGCTAGGGAATTTGAAGAAGAAAGAAGGTATTTCATAGCCTGGTATGTTAAAGCCAATAAGATGTTTTTGCAACTACCATGCCCATGGAAAGTACCAGCGCTATCAAACATTACAAAATTTGCATGGATGGTACATGATCCCAAGTTAGAGCAAGAAAAGCTTTGGGCACTCCTTAACTATTACCAATTCTAGAAGCTTAACGACAAGGAAAAGAAGCTGATGGAGAAGCCACCATTACTAAGAACTTGAAGACTGCATTAACCCTTTCATTTTTTTTATTTTATTTTGTTTACTATCAATTGTGTTCATCATGCTATGCATGACAATTTTGTAAAACATTACTTAAACCACAATGCGACATTCAAAGTCAAGTAGTCATGTCATAGTTTGAGTACACCTCCCAATTTTATGAGGAACTCTATCCTCCTTTTGTTTTAACTCAAGTATGAGATTCTAGTCAATTATGGGGGTATGATAAAACCTATTTTTGATGAGCCATGATATCATATCTATGATATCGCATCTATGATATCATATCTACCATATCATAGCTCTACATAGTCATTGTTGATGCAATGTAGTGGGTCCGAGTCACCCCTATAAATACCAAAACTTGATTGTATCAAATGGAAAAAATTTCATTCGAACATTAGGGAACTCTTGTTAATTTTTTTTTCATACTTTATACTTAGTAATAGAGTGAATGCCTACAGTGTGGTGTTGAACAGTTGAACAAAATATTTCTTTGAGTGGTTTGTACTTAGGCATAGTTCATGAATGGTAATAAAGATCAAGATTTTTTTTCCACCATTGTAGCATCCACTTAGTTTCTTTGTTTTACTTAGATAATTTTATTACTTATTTTAATTTTCATTTCTTTAATATGCTTGCTTAGCCTAGTCTTTTACAATTCTCAAGTACTTTGTTTTCTCATGCTCATTAGTAAGGTGAAATAAATACGACTAGTTTTGAGCATATAAGTATAATTACTTGGTAATCCCAGTAGTGTTATTACTTGGTTCACCCAGTAGCATAACACTTGGTAAAAAAATAATGATTACATAAGCCAAGACATGTACGACAAGGAATAGCTATGTATCATCATACGATAGAAGAGACTTGCATTTCTGTTATCACATAGGCTTAGATTTTAATCTCACTTTCATTATGTTTGAACTTAGAGTAATATGAGCCAACAACATCAAGATACCATATGTCTCACTTAGAGTTAAACCATGCACTTGCACTTTACTAACTCGAAGTGGGAAGATAATGCTCACAAACTAATTATCAACTTCTATCATACTTACATTACCCATTCATAGATTACGACCTGGTCATGCATGTGCACTCTTAACTTATATGGTGGAGTGTTGGGATATCCTACCACTCATCAATAATACTTAGGCTTTACTGCAAGTACATGAGTACTTGGTCTTGCACCACTTGTTCCTACTACAAGTGTGCTTTGTAAAAATTCTTTGCTAGGAGGTCCTTCCACATGATCCTTCTTAGCTATTACAGGTTTGAAAATCTCTAAGTATGATGCATTTTGAGACCTCCTAATTGTATCATTGGCATATGTAGTGATTTTGACCTTTTGCACAACTTCCTTATCAGATAAGGAAATCACAATTTGGGTTTACCTGATTTTTTCTCATGGAATCTCTATTCTATCTCTAAGAAGAGGAGATGAGCCATCTTTTCTAGATATCTCCTACTAAGAATAACACTTCATTTAGTTGCATAGGTCAAGATTTAGTTCAGATATTTGGGGGAATAGATGTGATAAGTGATTATCTTAAAGTATATCTTTTTAGCTAAAGATAGGTTCTTAAATTGCTTGTTCTTACTTCCATGGGTTCTTTCTATCTATAGATTCTTCATTTCTATATCAAATGAGGTAGATACCATAACTCTCTTAATCTTAATGTTAGGTAATCCCAACATTGTAGTAATAGCCTCTATAAAGTAGTACACAAATTACCCCTCAATCTTAATGATAGAGTTTACTTACTTGTTGTTCTATAATTAGTATGTTTACATAAGGTGCTAGTCTTTGTTAGTTAAGATCATTAGCCAGAACAATGAAACTTGCAATTGCTCTCATACCTCATGAACAGTAAATTTCAAAAAAGACCCAAAGTTAAGTTTAACAATCATACTATCCATGAGAAACTTATTAGTAATGGCCTCCATACATTTATGTAATAGTGCGATTAGTCTTCCTACTTCTAGAGTAGATGGTATTGTCACTCTTACTTATGTAAATTGCTAAGTTTGTAGCATTGATTGATGCACAAATGGAGATTGCACTTCTAGTTTCACTTGTCATTGTCCTTCTATGTGAGACTATTGTGATTGTTCTCTACCACATACTCCTCCTCCTTTGGTAGGTTCTCCTTGTGACCTTTTCTCTTATGGTTGTAATGGTCCTCTAGCTTCAAGGACTCATTTAGATGTCATCCATAATCACCAATGCTCACTTTTTATTCTTTCATAGATTTTTTATGATGGCTTTAACCTTCTCAATCATTTGAATTTGATCAAAAATCAGAAAATATAACATTAATAGGATAAGATGATTATAAAATTCCCTAGGTTCTAAGGTAAGCAAATCATCATGTTATTAGTAAATTTCCAATTAAATTTTCTTACCTTTATCATTAATTACCATAGTAGATTTTCTCCTCATTTTATTAGTGGGGAATGACTTATTATTAACCCTTAGTATGGATCCAATCAAATTCTATATAGACTAAGATCATATCATGTTATCAATGATCTACCAATAAGTTTAATGTATGAATTTTGCTACAAATATATGACCTGTAACATTCCTCTCTTTTCTCTCACCCACATAATCATTATTATTATCCACTATCATTCTCGATAATCAATTTATTATCATTAACAATGGTATCAAACCCAACATCATAATGAAGTGCAACAAAAAAATTGCAAAGTGTCCCATCATTTTCAATGAGATCCAAAATATCATTCTTTGGAAAGATATGATGGAAGGTCTTTTAAAAGTAAATGATATTTGGGAAGCAATAGAACTAGATAAAGCTCCTCTCAAGCTCATTTCAAACAAAGAAGATAAAGATGAAGATAATCATTTTATAAATAAATTACTAAAAGAAGACAAAAGACAACAAAGATGAAGATGAAGATAATCATTTTAGTACCAATGATAATAATATTTAATGTGTTAGAAATCATTGTAGGTAGAATATGCTCTCTAAAGACAACCTAACATATATGGGAAAGGTTATGCTCAGATTATCTTAGAAATTTAGAAAATCAACATACAAAAGAAGTACAACTTAGAGTACTTCTTACAATAAAATAAGCAATTTATAACAATTGTAGAATGTATAGAACACATACTATGGTTAAAAAAGCTTATAATACAACTTAGCTTTGAAGTCACTCTTCTAATGAGGCTCTTGTGTGATAATACATTGGCTATATAAAACATGGATAAACATGTTTTACACAAAAAATTTGAACATATTAACTTCAAATACTATTTTATAAAGATAAAAAATTGGAAAGAACATTTTGGGTGAAACAAAGGTGAAACATACATCCCTAAGGAGAAGTGGTGATCAAGTGATGAAATGTAACATGCGATCCAAAATAAGAAAAAATGCTTTAAGGAATGACAAAAAAGCAGTAGCCAAAAAAATAAGTTGATATACAAAATAGCAAAGAAGTAGGTACTTGTAGCAGTAGACAAAGCCAAACATAAGGCCTTGGATACGTGTTATGAGAAATTAGGAACAATAAAAGGAGAAAAAGTTATTTTAAAATTGGAAAAATCAAAAACAAGAAATATAGGGACATTGATCATGTCAAATGCATCAAGAACACAAATGAAAGAATTTTGGTAAAAGACAAAGACAATGAAATTTTGGATAGGTTGAAAAATTATTTTCAAGAATTATTAAATGAAGAATTCTTAAGAATAGACATCTAAGAAGAATAAACAAATTTTGGTTTGGGTCATGAACTTTCCTTCTCTAAGGTGAAAATAGTCTTATCAATGATGGAAAATGAAAAAGTTGTTGAGTGAGATAACATTCCCATAAAAGCTTGGAAAGCATTGAGAGATATATGAATTTCTTGGTTGACATAATTATTTAACAAAATTTTGATTGATAAAGAAATGGCTAATAATTAGAGAAAAAGCTTTTTTTCCCCATTTACAATAATAAAAGAGATGTGCAAAATTGTACAAACTATAGATGGATAAATCTAATTAGCCACACTATGAAGCTTTGGGAGAGAATCATAGAGCAACATCTTAGAATTGAATCAACAGTTTCAAAAAGTCCATTTTAATTTCTGTCAAGGAGATCTAGTACAAAGGCTATTTTTTTTATATACAACAACTAATGAAAAAATTCAAAAACATAGAAAAATATACATATGATCTTCATTAATTTAGAAAAAGCATATGAAAAAGTATTGAAAGATATTATTTGGTGGGCCTTGTGAAGGAAAGACATCCTTGATAAATATATTAAACTAATTCAAGGGATGCATGAAGGAGCTATCACTAAAATTAGAACAACTTATGCAATAACATTTAATTTTCTAGTCATAATAGGTTTGTATCAAGGAGTTGCACTTAGCCCAAACTTATTTGACATTATCATGGATGAATTAACAAATGAAATGCAAGATGAAATCCCTTAGTGTATGTTATTTGCAAATGATATTATGTTGGTGGATACAACTTTAGAAAATATTGTTGCTAAAATATAGACATGGAGACATTCTCAAGAATCAAAAAGCTTAAAATTAGCAAAAATAAGAGAGAATATATGGAATGAAATTTTAATAACAACATAAGTAGTGAGAAAATAGAAACAACAATTCAAAGAAAAAAAGTCCCTCACTACAAACAGTTTCAATACCTAGGATCAATCCTCCAATCAAATGGTCAAATTGATAGAGATATCATAAATAGAATTGAGGCAAGATGGTCAAAATGAAGATGGGCTAGTGGTGTTCTATGTGATAAAAAAATAACAATAAAATTTATAGGGAAAATTTTATGAGACAACAATTAAGCCTACTATCTTATATGGTGCTCAATGTTAAGCAATACAAAGGAGGCATGAACAACAAATCAATGTGGAAGAAATGTGAATGCTTCAATAGATGTTGAACGTTACTAGAAGAGATAAACTACATAATACAAATACTAGGGAAAGACTTGGAGTGACGTATATTTTTAATAAGCTATAATAATGGTGGCTTAGATGGTTTTGGACATATGCAAAGAAGATCAAACAATGAGCCAATAAATACAAGTTATTGCATCATTGTTCCAGGAAATCCACTAAAAGGAAGATCAATGAAAACATGGGAAAAATGACTAAAGATTATTTGAAGAAACTACAAATAAATAAAGATCTAGCTCTTCAAACAGGTGAATAGTGAAAAAAGAACTTATGTAGCTAGCCCCATTTTATTGGAACAAGGATAGGATGATGATGATGATGACTATTTTATAAAATAAGAAGTGAAGAAGAGGAAATAAATCCATTACAAGTTAAATTAAATAATCAAATGATAAATTTATTAACAAAACCCTTTTTGAATTGTAGGACTAAATACCCTTACCAAAGTATAAACATCATGAAGATGACATACATAAGAAGGCAATAGGAAGAGCCTTAAATTCCATCCTAAAGGAGAGATTGTTAATAAAGTGTGCAATGAAAGAAAAATTAGGAAACAAAGGTGTATAATATTCTTATCATTACTTGTGGGAAGAAGAAAGTTTTTTAAAAATTATGAATTGATGGATGGATGTACTTGATTTTCATCTAAATTCATCACTTTTTTAAAAATTTCTTCTCATTTTTATTAGCGGGTAATGAATTTTTCTTAATTCCTAGAATTTCCCTAAAAAGTTCTATATAAACTAAGGTCATACCATGTTGTAAATTATCCATTTTCTACCAATAAATCTGATGTATGAATTTTATGGCAAATCTATGACCTTTCATATTCCTTTCTTTTTTCTCATTCATACAATCATTATTATTATCAACTATCATTTTCAATAATTAATTTTTTATCATTAACATTGAGGTAATAACATTCCTTGCCTTTAAATTTTTCATGAAAGGCTTCTTGCCATCTTCATCCTAGCTTACTAATGCTTTTAATGATACCTTGTATTCCTCAATCACATTCTCCCACATATCAAATTCAAATGATTCTAAATAGGTTTGTACACAACCTTTTCAAATGGCATAGATAGTGCCATTAAAAGAGGTGGTTGTGCAAGAAATGTCCTTTATATCCTTCCATTTCATAATGTTATTAATTTGGGAATGATCACCAATATTTGATACTACTTGTGGATCAATGAACTTAGAATGTGAGGATGAATCAGTTCCAAATAGAATTAAAACTTAAAAATAAATACAAACAATTGTTTAAACTAAATACACAAATCAAACTCACTCATCAAAATATGTGGTAAGGCTCACCACCTTTATATTGTTGAAATCAAATAATAATGTTAGTGAATACCAATATGGTAGATCCTCAAATGCTACACACTCATAATAAGATGAACAAATCTTTAGGTTTGGTATCTCATAGGACTCGCAAGAGCCTTGCAAGACTAAGAATAAAGGTGGTGCTCTTGCAAAACATACATACAATCCCCCATGGTAAAACCACAAGCACTTGGCCACCCAAGTGAAAAACCACTTAGTGCAAAAAAAATAACAAACACTTAGCTACCCAAGTAGAGAATTTGTTAGGGCTACATAGCCTATTTCTTCCCAGAGATGATCTAAGTTCCTTAAAGTAAAGAGAATGAATACAATAGAGAGTGTAGAGAGTGATCCACACATATAATCTACAAAAACTAAGAGCAAGAACTAAGACACTAAGAATAAAAATATTAAACCCCTAGTTAAATAGATTGTGAACCCTCCAAATGATAGATTAATTAATGCAATACATTCCAAACCTTGGGAGAGAAAGAAATGTAATAATGATGGTGAAACTTTCCAAGAACAAATATAGCAAATCAACCTTGATTCTAATTCCAATATCAAATCCAATATGATGGAAATGAAATGCTCAAAAAATCCAAATGTCAATGTGAGATTGAAGAACCACTCTATGTAGTTAAGCCTCCAATGCAAGAAAATCGATTGAATCAAATGAGATTTGAGCTATCCCTTTTGTAGAACTTGCATCCAAAACTTTTCTTGTGACTTTGACTCTACTTTGAGGAAAAAAATGATTAAGAACATCTTTTTTAGTTCACCCAATATCTATTTGGAACATCTTGTTTAAAGCATGGACATTTATAATTACTTAATATTTAGGTGGAACATCTAACTTTTTCAAGGATCTTTTAGGTGGGATGTCCACCCTAAGCTAGAATCACTACTAAAACTTTGTTAGGCCTTTGTTAAAATGTTCATACTTGAGTATGGATGTTCACCTTGCATCTAAGATAAGCTTTTGACTCATTTGAACTTCTTATATTTTATCCCAAATTTCTCAAGTAGACTTGTAATAACATTTCATGACCCTGATCTTGTCCTAAACTAAACAAGTTAATCCATATCATGCACAATAGCATTACAAACCATACTTCTCATTTTTTATTTTTAGAATAGAAATAAAGGGGATTAGTCAACATACAAGTCATTGGTTAGTAATCTTATATTATAATATATGTTTATTCATATTTTGGGTTACCTACACTATAATCAAAGTTTCATTTTATAGTTAAATGATGGGATATTAAAGCATATAACATTTAAATCATTCATGTTAGGCCTTATTCTTTCTTTCTTTTTTTCTTTTCTTTTTTTACTTATTAAGTAAGACTTCAATGTTCTAACATGTCCTAGATATAGGATCATGTATACATAAGCATGCAATGTTTTTTTTTTTTTAGGGAAACTATGGTCATTTATATAAGGAGAGGGATGAACCCCAAATCAACAAGTGTAACAATAGTATCATCATGGAGGGTAGAAGATCTTGCAGCAAAATAGATAAACACCCAAACCAATCAAAAATCCCTAGGCATTCCTATAGGGCATTGAAATCAAAAACCAAAAAGTAGTCATGTGCAACATCATAAAGGTCATTTAAAATAGAGAGTATGCATATTCGAAAAAACAAAAGAATACACAATTTACAAGCACCACATTGGCTCATCTTACAAAGACTCACGAGTGTTAAATGTTATAATCATGCAATCATGAATGATTTTCCATAAGTGAAAGTTGGAGAATGCTTAAGTTTGATAATCCCAATAGCGCTTAACGCTTAGTAACCCAGTAATGTTATATGTGTTTAGGATGTGTATGGCAAGTGGGACCAAATACTTATGTTAGGACTATTTAAACAATAGTTAGCCCATTAGATTAAAGTAGACATTAAATTACTTTATTCTTTCTCCTATTTATTTGAACCACCAAGCCATAAAGTATAAAATGACAAAAATCGTATGCCTCGATTACACTTAACCATACGTTTGCACATCACAAGTGTAATTGGGAAGATAACAAATGACCATTAGGACAAGGTCTACTTCCTAAAAAATTAGTGTACTAGAAGACATAGAGTCCATAGAATTAAACCAGATCATGCATGAATGCTTTGTGATTCATATGGTTGAGCATAGGGGTACCTTTCACTGCTCATCATTGGCACCATTGTCGAGAACTATTTCTATTGAAAGGTGCACTACCTAGGATTAGTGAATACCATTAACATCAATGGATGAACCCAAGGTCAACATCAGTCTCACACGTAATATAATTATATAAGCACACTAATATTCTATTTGTTTGCAAAATGCCTTCTTCTTTCAAGCATGATCATGTTAAACCATTGATCTCACAAGAGTGCTAAATGATATATATTCATCCAAATGAGTATATGCCTAATTTCACCTTCATCCTACACTAGGATGAACAACTACAATGGCGTGACATGAAAGGCAACATTGTAATGCCTCTTAATCGATCTGTGCCCATGATGCCACTTCAAACTCTTCAAAAGTTACGCATTCATAATCTTTAATAGGAGTACGTTATGCATGATTACAACTACTAGGACTACCATCCCACTAAAACACAACATAGGAGAGATTAACACTAGGAGAAACAACATGTGTTTGTGAAGGGGAAACATTTCACCAATCCCTCGTTCCTGCTGAACCAAGACAATATTGAGGACCATTTCTCTAGGAGCTCTCAACATGAAAATTCTCCACCCCTCATTACTGGTGATGGGGGTGTGAACCTAAATCTATATTCCACTATCAATAAAATAGATTTAGGTAAAGATGGAAATCAAGGCAAGGGCTCAGACAAACATCAAGATAATAAGAAACCTAATGAACATGGCCATAACAATCGAAGGGGAGTTGGTAGATACCATGATGGTGGTAGTTCTCCTCCCTCTTCTTCATCTTCGTCTACATCTTCTTCTTATTATTCTAGTTGTGATGGAGGTGAGTAGTAGGACAATAATACTAATCACCATGCCCACAATAATCGAAGGGGTAACATAGGACATCATCGATGACAACAAAATAATGATGATGATGAGCCTTTTCTAGCAACTTGAAGCATGCTTAACATTGTTGAGGCAATCAAGATCTGAACTAGGCATGTGAAAAATAGTCATATCAAGCACTTAGACATGAACAATATCCCAAGATTTGATGCAAGATATACCCCTAATCCACAAAACCATCTACAAGACTTTCACAATGCTTACATCTTACAAAACATAGAGAATGATTGGTAGAAATTGAAGCTATTCCCCAGGGCACTCATTAAAGAGGTAGAAAGCTAGTATCGGTCCTTGCAACTACAATTCATTCACAGATGAAGTACCATGCTAGAACTATTTAATGACAAATACCAAACATACTCTAGAGTGTCTAATCTAAGAATAAAAATCCAAGACTGAAAACAAGGAACACGTGAACCCTTGGATACCACCATGGGAAAATATTATTCTCTCTTACACCAATGCCCTAGCCATTGTTATTCTTAGAGGGAACAACTCTACCACATCATATATGGGCTCATAGCAGAAACCTGAAGAAATATTGGGGTTTATGCCCAAGGAAGACTATCTAAACTAAGAGCTTATTAGATACAAAGGCTGATAGAGCAGGTAGTAAAAGAAGAAGGTGAGTTGCAAAAAAGAAAAAGTGTAGAAGAATATAATAGGGACCCTTCCATCAGAAAAAGGGAGGTTCAATTCTGTGATGAGGAGGAGTCACCACACGATGAGGTGGTGAATAGGAAAACCTTGCCCAACCAAAAATATATTTATGATATTTCAACAAAGGTTGATAACTTATGGAACTCTTTGGATGAAAAATTCCAAACTGCTATGAAGATTGCTAAAGAATCCAAAGATCAAAATAGTGACCAAAACTACAAGAGGTGAAAAGAAGTTGAATGTGCCTAACAAAGAGGTAAGCGCAAAGCTATTGTAGTAGAAGAAGTTGTGGAGACAAACTTTGATGATGATGTTAGGTGTGACATTTGTTAATATGTACATATGAAGGGACATTGTCTTGTGATGTCACACTTACAAGAGTCTAGGATGTACACACTCAATCCTTGACTAGCATAGAGACAAGCACCTAAATGATTGCCTTATCCTCAAGGCAATCCAAGGCAATTCCACCAGTAACAATAAGCTTTCTATCCAAGTGGAGCTCCACCACAACTGAAGGAGCAATACCAATAGTGGCAGGAACCACACTCATGGGGAATGCCACCATTAAGATAATAGTACCCTTATAGGAAACTAGATCCATACAAGTACTATGTTTAGCAACTTGTTTCTCCATGAAGCTTTGAAAGCCACGCCTCATTCCAACATCACTACTATCCTCCAAAGTACCATCAAACTCATTCTCCATATACTGAAGGGGAGCATCCATAGCCATGCCATCCTCTATATTCATTTGCATATGTCCCTCCACCCTCTACCTAGTTACCTCCTGCTACATCCATGTAGGGTAAAATTCCCTTACAACCATAGCAACAAAATGCTATGAGGGATTTAAATTTACAACTAGCCTTCTAGTCAAGTGATTTCGACACTCAATCTAGGAAATGACCATTTTTCTGATCCAACAATCCTCCCAAACCCTCATAACTTAATGCAATTGGTTGCCTTGTATCTCTATCACCCTCATCCTCTACCTCAAACACATTTGAGATCCCTTCAAATAAAACACTACCTTAGATCTGCATTGTGATGCTAACTCATGTTGTCTTAAAATGGATAAAGGCTGGCAAACTTCCCATGAAAATATCTGACCTAGAAAGTCCTCTTATTTACTTATAGATTGCTAGACATGAGCCATGCAAGGCTCTTCTTGATTCTAGTTCCAATGTCAGTCTCATCACTTATTACATGTACAAGGCTTGGGAACCTACCATCTCTCAAGAAGAGAAATATTCATTTAGAATTGGTAAACCAATCAATCATTATCCCTTTGGGGTTAGTGGAGGATATTATGACCATAGTTTGTGGGTGGTCCTATCCTTACCAATTTTCTGGTAATCAAGGTAGAGAATTGCAAAGGCAACTTCCCTATCATTATGGGATTTTCATGGTTGAGCACTATTGATGCACGAATGGGCATCAAGAACCTCTCAAAATCTCCAAGGAAAATGAATTTGGATAGCTTGAGAAGAAGTAAGTTCCATGCATCGCATATAGTGATAATGGATGCAATTACATGCAAAAAATCTAGTCCATTAAAAGCACATTCATCAAAGCATGCAATCAGTGTGCACATGAAGCAGATATCCAAAGGTGCCTATACGTAGTAGCCACAAAATAGGAGGACACCCAATGGCTAACAACTGACTCTAATAGTAGCACACTATGCATGGAACCTACTAAGGGTCTGACATGTTCCTATGTCAAAGGCATGGATGAACTTGAGCAAGTTCATCACCAACTCTCTGATGATGCAAATGATGATACCTGCTGGGAGAGTTGGAAATCCCTAATAATTTCATGCTTAAAGCCCCTAAATTTAAAAACTCTACCAGCCAACATGGAGTATGCATTGTTAAAAAAATGGTAATCCAATTATAATTAATGTAAATCTTACTCTTGAACAAAAGGATAAGTTGTTGTAGGTGGTGAACAAATAGCCAACAACCTTTGCTTGGTCATATCCTAAGCTAACTAGAATTCATCCAAGGATATGCCAACATCATATGTACACTAACCTGACCATGAAGCCAAGAAGGTGACCACAAAGGTAGCTAAATCCCAAGTTGAAGCAAATCATCAAAGAGGAAATAGAATAACTCCTCAAGGTAAGGTTCATCTATCCCATCGTGGATAGTGAGTGGATTAGTCCATAATTATGCCAAAGAAAGGTGGCAAGTGGTAGGTGAAACACCATAAAATTTCATGTCCTAGTGTCTCAACTCCAAATTTGGCTAAGTGTCAAAATGGTGGTACTTTGCCTAGATGTTTCTAAGTGTTGAGTATAGTCAACTCAAACTACCAGATTCGCAAAATTTTTGCCAGATTCGCAAAATTTTTCTAAGTGTCAGAATGATGACACTTTCTACAAAGTTTTCTAAGTGTTGAGACTACACTCTCCACTATAGTAGAGCATAGTCAACTTAAACAGCCAATTTTCTACAATTTTGGCTATGTGTCCAAATGAGGTCACAAGCTGTAGATTTTTCTAAGTGTTGGACTATGCTCCCTCTGCTGGGACTATGCTCTAGAGCATAGTGAGTGTAGTCAACACACAATAGCCAGTTTTGTAAAATATTTTCTAAGTGTTAGAATGATGACATAAGCTATAGATTTCTCTAAGTGTTGGACTATGCTCTCACTGTTAGGACTACGCTCTAGAGCATAGTCAACACACAACAGCCAATTTTGCAAGATTTTTTTAGAGTGTCAGAATTATGACACAAGTTATATATTTTTCTAAGTGTTGGACTACACTCCCATTGTTGGGACTATGCTCTAGAATGTAGTGAGCATAATCAACACACAACAGCTAGTTTTGCAAAAAATTTTCTAAGTGTCAACAGTAGCTGCAAAAAATTTTCTAAGTGTTAGACTATGCTCCCACTACCCCAACTACACTCTAAAGCATAATCAATGTAGTCAGCATGGAACACCAGTTTTGCAAAAAATTTTCTAACTATTAGGACTACACTCTAGAGGATAGCAAGGGGTTGACCGTAGTAAGGGGTTGACTATAGCAAGGGGTAGAGTGTAGTCACTAGGCTTAGAAAAAATTTTAAACTTTTTTTAGTGGTCTCTAGACTTAGACAATTTTCTAAATTTTTCTCTTTGCTCAATGAATGCCTAGCCTAACTCTACATCCCAACTATCCCAGAGCATAGTCCCATCTACCACAATGCCACATGGTGCTCGATCTACATTTTGTTCTAATCCTAGCCCTATAAATACCCATGGACCCCCAACATTTCAGGGGTTGGCAATTGGCACTTTCATTTGACATTTTGGCATTTTGGCACTTAGCTTCATGGGAAAACAAGACCTAAAGCACACCACACCAGTAGAGGGGCATAGTTGCACCACATAGTACACAAAAACCCTATTGTAGCCCTATAGAACATCATATGGTACACCACAATAGCCAACTTGGTAGGTGCGACACATCATGGTGAGCGACAGACTTCATGGACCGACACCATCAAGACTATGACTATGCTCCCACTATGCCTATTGTAGATTGTGTACCTTATGAACCCCTTTCAGAGTTAACTATTCTCAACCCCATTTGGGATAATGATCCATTTCTCTCTCTTTCTCCTTTGTATTTTTTGCATTTTTTTGCATTTTATACACATTTGACCTATAGCAACACTTAGGCAGCAATCCACACATGTCGACACTCCTATTTTCTACTAAAAAATGTGACTACACTTAGCACTATTTACACCATTCATAAATCATATTTTTTATCACTCCAATATCAAGGTGGTCGCGATATTGGGTACACGAAATCAGGTATGTGATATCATGGCCCATGATGTGATATCATACATTCGATATCACAGGGTTACTCCCAAGTCTATAAATACAATGCCCAAGCACACAATTGGGAGGAATTGTTTAGTAGTCAAGTAGCAAAACTCTTGCAGTTTGTTCATTTGAAAGTTAGAATATTTTCCAAGTGCCCACAACAAGAGGTCTAAGTGTGAATGGATCTTTATTCAGGCATTGATGTACCTAAGCACACCATTGTGTTGGTAATAAAGACAAGCTCTTTGATCCATTCCTTGCAGCACTTGAGATTTTCTTTCCTATGCATTTACATATTGTTATTTCATGAAATTTACATTTAATGTTATTTATGTAGCAATTAATTTTGATTTATTAAAAAAGTCATTAAATTACACAAGCATGACCCCTTCAAGCATATGTGTGACACATAGTAGCTCAAAAACAATTAGTCTTTTATAGCCTAGCAATGTTTGCACAAAGTTCAAGATGTGTGTGGGAACTGGGAATAATTATTTGTGTTAGGTTAGATTAGACATTAGTTTCCTTACTAATTAATCACTTTTATTTTTAATCACTCTTATTTTTATTCTTGTTTTAGGTGAGTAATTCCATAACAACACAAAAAAATAAAAATCATATGCCTTAGTCACACATAATTGCATTTCAAAAGTGGGACTGGGAAGACAATAAATGAATAACATGCACACCCTACTTAGCTCTAGTGTACTTAGTAACTACAGTCTATGGAATTCGACTAGATTGCACATGAATGCTTGTGATTCATATGGTTGGGTGTAGGGATACATTATTGCTCATCATTGGCATCATTTCTAGGGACTCTAGTTCTTCATGCACTATCTAAGCTTAGTGAAATTTAGAAACCTTGTTGTTCAAACCCTAAGAGTCAAATCCTACAAAAGAAAAAATTATTATCATTAAATTAAATCTTAATTACACACTATTTATTAACACAAAATGTCTTCTTCTCACAAGAGCCCATCTCCGCCCAGGGTAGTTCAAGTACCTCAACAATACCTAGTGGTATATGCTCATCCTAATGAGTATTCACTAGACTTTACCTTCATCTTACATTAAGATGAATTGATGCGGTGGCTTAATATGGAAGGCAACATTGTGTTGCCACCTAACCAATCTGTTCCAGCCATACTTCAGCTAATGCTAGCATGACACGGGCTTCAACATCTCCATGGAGAATATGAGATGCAAGATCCTAACTTAAGGGATTATCATCCCACTGAAGCATAAAGATTAAGGGATCTTCAGCTGGAGCACCAACATGAGCTTACAAAGGGCAAGGGGTCAAATATTTTTCCACCTCCACTTGGCCTAATTAATGAAGGTGACCACTTCTTTGGTGATTCTCCTCTCTTTGGCTTTCTTCAAGGAGCCCTCAACTAGAATGTACAATCTACAATCCATAATTCAGGTTCTGGTCAAAATAGATCCAATGAAAAAAATGGATCTAGAGAAGCAAGTCAAGAAAAGGAGACAAAGGGTATCATGAGCATGATTGTGATCACAAGCATCAAAGAAAGGATGATAGGTGTCAGCGTGGAGCAAGTTTCCTGTTGGCGACCGTTTGGGACGCGACCGCCAACGAGTGTCCTNCCTTCTTCTTCCCCTTCATCGTCATCATCTTCTTCTTCATCTAGTTCAGATCGTGGTTGTAGAAAAAATAACCGTGATGGAGGTAATCAACGGAACCAAAACAATAGAAGGGACTGTCGAGACTATCATGATCAAAGACATGAGCAATCCAAAGAGGTCCATTATCAAGAAAGAAGGGCTAGTAGGGAACATCATAAGCACCACCATCATGGCCTTGATCAACCTCTACTTGCTACTCATAGCATGTTAAATATTGTAGAGTCTTTGAGGATTCTAACAAGGCATGTGAAGGATAGTAGAATAAAGAGGCTGGATATGAACAATATTCCTTGGTTCGAGGGAGGATATGATGTCGATCCAAAAAATCATCTCTAGACCTTCCAAGATGCATGTGCCTTGCAAAATATTGAAAATGACTAACAAAAGCTGAAATTATTTCTAAGGATACTCATAAATAAAGTAGAAAGGTGGTATGGATCCTTGGAACCAAAATCAATCAGGCAGTGGAGTACGATGTGGGAACTATTCAATGACAAATATCAAATGTACTCTTAAGTATCCAATCAAAGGAAACAAATTTAAGGGTGGAAATAAGGGAATCATGAGCCCTTGGATGCTACTATTGGCTGATACTACTTTCTATTGCATAGGTGTCCTGGCCATGGATACTCTCAGCTTGATCAACTTTGCCATATCATAGACGGGTTGCGGTCTGAAACCAGGAAAACCCTTGGTGTCTATGCCCAAGGGAGATTGACAAAGTTAAGCGTCCACTAGATCCAAAAACTAATTGAGCAAGTAGTTGAGGAGGAGGGAGAACTGAGAAAATGCGAAAGTGTAGAATAATACAACAGAGATCTTTCTATTCAAAAAAAAAGGGTTAGATGTTGTGACAGTGAGGATGAATTCATCAAAGATGAGGTGGTAAATCAAAAAACCTTACCATTCCAGAAATTGCAATTAAAAATCATGGCTAAGCTTGATCAATTATGGGACTCCATAGACAATAGGTTTCAAGTTGTTCTAAAAATTGTTGAAGAGTCCAAGGAGGAAAGTGATGAGCGAGAGCATTATAGACATAAGGATGCTGAACGCACCATATCTTAGAGTAAAGGTAAAATGACTGCAATAGTAATGGCTATGAATAGTGATTTAGATGATGATGGTGAATGTGATGTTTGCCAATATGAATATCTTAAGGGATGTTATCCATTTGTATCACACTTGCAAGAATCTGGGGTGTATACCTTGCATCCATAACCTGCACAAAGGCAAACACCCAAAATATTTCCTTATCTATAAGGAAATCCTCGATAGTTTCACCAACCACAATAATACTATCCAAGTGGAACTCCTCTGCAACCCTATGAATTGTACCAGTAGTGACAACAACTACAATCATGGGCATTTCCACCTCCAAGACAGCAATACCATTACCGATAACCAGATCCCTACAGTTATTATGTTCAGCAACCTTCATCTCTAAGGGACTCCTCTAGTCATGTTGCTACTTACCAGTCTCACCACTACCCTCCTAAAAAATACCAATTACCCTATCCAAGGAGGGATATTACCTACTACCCTCATGCACCTCTTGTTCCTACACCTACTCCTCCACCTCCTGCACAACTACCACCTGCTCCGTCCATGCAAGGTGAATTGCCTACACAACCATAGCAAAGGAACACTATGAGGGTAGTTAACCTACAATTAGTTAATCCATCCAGTGGGTTGGAACCAAGAACAAAGAAAAGACCCTTCTTCCAACCTTGCAATCCACCAAAGACCTTAGACACATCAATGGTTGGTAACCCTACTCATCCACCTTCCTATGTTTCCTCTCTATTTGAGTCCCCTTTAAACCAAAATCCTTCTTAAAATCATACTGTAATGCTGACACATGTTGTATTTGATTGGATTTAAGCTAGTAGCCTACCTAGAAAATTAGCTGATCTAGAAGTCCCCTAGTTTACTTACAAATTGCCAAGAATGAACCTTGTAAGGCTCTTCCTGACTTTGGTTCTAATGTTAATTTGATATCACATGAGATGTACATAATGTTGAACCTTCCTCCTTTGAAGAAGAGCAACATCCAACTAGAAATAGTAGACTAGTCCATCACTATTCCATTGCGACTAGTTAAAAACATCATCACCACCATTTGTGGGTGATCATATCCCACTAATTTCCTAGTAATCAAAGTGGAGAACTACAAGGGGGACTTTCTGATTATTATGGGAAGAGTGTGGCTAAGTACTATTGATGCTAAAATGGGCATTAGAGATATCAAAAGGAAATGAATTTGGAAAGATCAAAAAGAAGAAATTTCCATGTATCGAATATAGTGATTCAGGGTATCATTGTGTGTAGAAGTTATGATCAGTAAAGCAAACATCTATCTCTGCATGCAAGTAGTGTGCACCAAAAGCTGATATCCAAAGATATATGTACGTAGAAACCACAAAACAAGAAGATACCCACTGGCTGACAATTGATACTAGTAGTAGTACATTATGCATGGAACCAACTAAGGGCCTAATGTACGACTACGTTGCAAGTATGGATGAACTTGAGCAAGTTCATTACCAGCTCTCCAAAGGAGCAAATTATGATGTCAATTGGAATGAGCTAAAAATTCCTAACAACTTTAAACAAGAGCCCCTTTAAATTGAAGACACTACTGGCTAGAATGGAGTACGTATTTTTGAAAAATAGGAGGCTGGTTATCATTAATGCCAAGCTTGCTATAGAACAGAAGAGAAAATTGATAAAATTTGTGGGAAAATGGTCAGCAGCCTTCACCTAGTCATATTTCAAACATACTAGAATAGATCTAAGAATATGTTAGCACCGAATATACACTAACCCCACCATTAAGCCAAAATGACAACCACAACGGCACTTGAATCCCAAGTTAAAATAGATTGTCAAAGAGAAGATTGAACAACTCCTCAAAGCAACATTTGTTTACCCCATCATAGATAGTGAGTGGGTCAGCCCTCTCATGATCGTGCCAAAGAAAGGAGGCAAATGGTGGGTGTGCATTGATTTTTGACTACTTAATATAGCAACTTTCAAGGATCATTTTCCATTACCTTTCGTCGACCAAGTGCTAGACACCATTTCAAGGCACAACTAATACAGATTTCTTGATGGTTATAGTGGCTATAATCAAATTTGAATTACAAAAAAGGACCAGGCAAAGATAACTTTCACAAGTCCTTGGGGAAATTTTGCTTACCAACAGATGTCATTTGGTCTATGCAATGCCCCAGCCACATTTCAATGATTAGTTCTCAGGATTTTCCAAAAATAGATTGGTAGTAGGGTAGAAGTTTTATGGATGATTTTTCTACCTATGAAGCTACGTTCGAGCAAGCCATGGACCGTCTTGAGTAGGTATTAAAGAGATGTATCAAAACAAACCTCTAACTCAATTAGCAAAAGATCCATATTATGGTCCAGGAAGGCATAGTCTTGGGGCATCACATTTCAAAGGTAGGAATTGAGGTGGACCCTGAAAAAATAAGGGTCATCCGAGGAATAACCCATCAACCCAAAATAATCAAAAACGTTTGGTCATTCCTTGGTCATACTGGCTACTACTAGTGATTCATCGAGAATTTTTCCAAAATCATGAAGCTATTGGTAGAATTGACAAAGAAGGATGCATCATTCATCTGGACCCCTACATGTGAATCAACATTTCAATAATTAAAGCAAAAGCTTGTTGAAACTCCCATTCTTCAAGCACTAGATTGATCTAGACCATTTTATATGATGACTGATGCATCAAATTATGCTTTGGGGGTAGTGCTTACATAGATGGATGATCAAAAACATCCATATTACATTCATTGTGCAAGCTAGAGCATCACAAGTGCACAATTGAACTACAGCACCACAGAAAAGAAGTTAATGGAAATGGTATTTGCTTTAGAGAAGTTCAAGCACTATCTTCTTGGCTATAAAGTGTTTGTGCACACAAATCATAACATCATCAGATTTCTAATGAACAAGCCAATGGTGAGCCCCTATGTCATACAGTGGTTCATGATTTTGTAGGAATTTGATCTCACAATGGTAGATTGTTAGCGGTGTGGAGAATGTGATCGCGGATCACTTATCATGACTAAGATGGAACGACAAGGAGAAAGAGAGCCCTTTATCTAATCAATTCCCTGACAAATATTTCCTTACAGGTTCTATTAATGCAAAAATGCCTAATGAATTGAAATAGTACGACACCATCCTCACTTATTTGCTCAAGCATGAATTGTTGCAAGGGCTGGATACTATAAAGAAATAATAGTTTCTTCACTGGGTCAAATATTTCATGGAGATTAATGAAAACCTTTACAAGGTTTGTCTTGGTGGCCTAGTACATTGGTGTGTGCCTGATACAAATTAACTATGCATTCTTCAGGATGTTCATGAACGTCCTTGTGGGGTCCATTATGCCAAGAGATGCACGACCATAAAAATCCTTATGGTAGGGTATTATTGGCCAAAAACCTTCATAGATGCACATCAATTCATCTACACTTGTGATCGTTGCCAGAGGGATGGTGGAATGATAGCTCGAATGGAGGGACTACAACAATGAACACAACCTCTTGAGCCATTTGATATTTGGGGCATTGACTTTATGGGTCCCATTGCACCTTTATCAAATGAAAAGTTATATATAATAGTTGTAGTTGACTATTGTACTAAGTGGGCAGAAGCAATAGCTATCACCGATTGTACATCCACCACTGCTACTCGATTTGTACAACAAAACACTGTAAACAAGTTTGGGGTGCCTCGTGCATTAATGTCTGATAATGGAACTCATTTTATAGCTGCCACTTTCTGAAAGTTGATGCAATGCTTGGGGGTTGAACATAAATTCACAACACCATATCACCCCCAAGCCAATGGTCAAGCTAAAGTTACTAATCGGGAGATTACAAAAATATTAACGCATACCATTAACAAATACTGAAGGGACTGGAGCACTAAATTAAATTATGCCCTTTGGGGCTATTGCTCCACATGGAAACTCCCCATAGGTTATTCTCCCTATGAGCTCATGTACAGAAAACTACCAACATTACCCATCCAATCTAAACTCCATACACTTTCTACAGCCTATGATCTTGACCTAGATCTAAGTCTAGCAGAAAAAGAATGATTAATTAGTCTCAACTTGCTAGAAGAAAATTAGTTAATGTCCCTATCATCCAATGAAATGCATAAGGCATTCAACAAGAAATTCCATGACCTCAAAATAAGAAAAGTTAAGTTTCAACTAGGAGATAAGTTTCTCTACTAGAATCCTGCACATGTACCCCAACGAACCAAATTTCAAACATTGTGGGAAGGACCTTACATCATAGATGAGACTTTTCCATTTGGGGCCATGATCATCTACAAACCCGATAGCCTAAATAAGAAATAATTAGTCAAAATTCAACAAATAAAACCTTTCCATAAGCCCAAGCCAACCAACTCAACAAACACCTCGCCAGATGAACAACCACGCTCAATCTTTCGAATCTCTCCCTTTCAACTTAGTCATGGGAGAGATGGCCATCCATACTAACACTGTAGGAAACTCCTTAGTTTTTGACCTTTTTGTTTTACACATTTTTAGTTTTACAACTTTTTTTTTCATCTTCTTTATTTTACATTTTTTTTGTTTAAAATATTTGTATTTTTTAAGGTTATTGGTTTTCCCTTAGTTTTTGCTTTACACCATTGTTAATATATTCAATATTTATTGTCTACTCTTTTACTTTCTTTTATGGTTATGCTTGCTTGTGTATTGATATGTCTCTCTACTTTTTCTGATAATAAGGTGGCAGGTACAATGGTAATATACTATTTGATGGTGGTATGCTTCATTTGTAATTTGATTGTTGATGTCTGGTTTCTGACTTTGAATGTCATTACTAACAACTGGGACATGGTTTCTTTTCATGTAACAGGTAGTGGGTCCACATCATCCACCCATCCACATACTCTATGGCTTTTCTTGTTTGGGAAGCGTGCAGTCTCTTCTCCATTAATACAACTTTAATAAATTGGTGACTTGTGTAGTTTCTAGAATCAGAAAGGAATCAAAGGTTTGGATAGGGTGTGGCTTCAAAGGGATGCAGTATTCTTTGTGCTTTTTTATTTTCTTGTGTGCAAGAGTGTTCTCATAAGCTTCTCACCATTCTACGTCATTTCATACTAGGAAGTCCAATAAGTTCTTACATGGTGTGGTCCAAAGATGAGGATTCAAATAAATGCAAAATAAAAGATGAGGATTCAAAGCACACCCCTTGAACAAAATAAATGCAAAAAATGCATGGGTCTTTGCATGGTATGGTTCCCATTCAAAAAAAACATGGGAATTCAAAGCACACCACTTAGAACAAATAAAGGGATATAAGCACTAGTTATGAGACTTGACTTATCTCCTCTAACTAAATCCCTTTCTCACTTCCTATCTTCATTCCAATTTGTAATGATGGTTGTTTTGTGGGAGCATTCGTGTGTCTCAGGAGATGGACTTGCCCTAGAATGTCGATGCAAAGTCACTAAAAGTGTTTGGTTTTGATCTAGACTAAGGAAGGATCCTACCAAGTCAATTAATCACAAACTCCACAAGGGACTGCATGTGACCATAATTAGGGACTCCATTCCACTCTCTTTGTCATCCATCTATTCTTTCAATGTCTCACCTCACTGCTAGTTTCATGTTTTGATTTAATGTTCTAGTTTGATGTGTTGAGTTTCTCAGTCAATTACTTTTAGGTTTTTCTGCTTAACTTTCTACAATCATTAATCATCCATGGTGCCCACAAACTCCTTGGTTTGGAGTTATGCAAGGGCATAAAAGGCCTATTCCTACTTTGGAGAGGACCCACTTACATATCTTTTGGTTTGGTTAAGTTAAGTTCTTTATCCTTAAACATTGTTATAACCAAATTCTTTTTCTTTACCTCATTCATGTCATCCAATTATATGCACCTTCACAACTATTTATAATGAAATCCTTTTTATTGTTGTGAATACCCTCTTTCTGGTACTCCTTGTGTTAAACTTTTTCTAAATTATATGGATTACTTCTCTTATTTAACCCATTCGTCAATCTTTCCACTAACAACATCAAGCAACCAATCTATCACAATCATAACATGGCCAGATAAAATCACCGATGAGACAAGGTACTCAGCCATTATCTATTGCACTATATATACTAATCCTTGGTTTTGTTGTGATTGTAGTGGGAAGCATGAACTAGAAGCAGGATTTTCATCACCAAGGATGATGCAACCATATTACTTGTGGAAGATTATTCATGACTGCTAGTTCTCTTCTATCTCTCCCTATTCTTCTATTACCAAGAGGGGTTGGATGTTCTTTGGATCCATTGGTGTTCTCTCCTATTGTCATGAACATTCAATCTTGTACACCATTGTAATATTGTATGCTCAGGCACTTTTGTATTTGTCTATTTTCTTTGTGTCACTCTGCATGTCAGTCAAATAAGTCCATGCCCCCTATTATATGTTGTAAAGGACTTGTTCCTCTTCTTCTATACTCAATGATAAGTTTTCATTCAGTCATGGGGGTATGATAAATCATATTTTTTATCACTCTAATATCGGGGTGGCTGTGATATCAGGTAGACGATATCATATATGTGATATCTTGGCCCATGATGTGATATTGTATATTCGATATCACAAGGTTATTCCCAAGTCTATAAATACAACGACCAGGCACAAAATTGGGAGGAAGTTTTTAGTAATCAAGTAGCAAAACTCTTGCAGTTTTTCCATTTGAAAGTTAGAATATTTTCCAAGTGCCCACAACAAGAGGTCTAAGTGTGAATGGATCTTTATTCAAGCATTAATGTACCTAAGCACACCATTGTGTTGGCAATAAAGATGAGCTCTTTGATCCATTCCTTACAGCACTTAAGATTTTCTTTCCTATGCATTTACATATTGTTATTTCATGAAATTTACATTTAATGTTATTTATGTATCAATTAATTTTGATTTATTAATAAAGTTGTTAAATTACACAAGCATGACCCCTTCGAGCATACGTGTGACACTTTGTAGCTCAGAAATGATTAGCATTTGATAGCCCAGAAGTGTTTCAACAAAGTTTAGGATGTTTCCAAGAAGTGAAAATGGTTACTTGTGTTAGGCTAGATTAGACTTTAGTTTCCTTAGCAATTAATCACTTTTATTTGTAATCACTCTTACTTTTATTCTTGTTTTCGGTGAGTAATTCCATAATAACACAAAATAATAAAAATCATATGCCTCAGTCACACTTAACCATATAATTGCATTCTACAAGTGGGACTGGGAAGACAACGAATGAACAACACGCACACACTACTTAGCTCTAGTGTACTTAGTAACTACAGTCTACAAAATTCAACCAGATTGCATGTGAATGCTTTTAATTCATGTGGTTGGGCATTGGGGTACCTTATCGCTCATCAATTGTTAACACTAACTACGCTCGGCACTATTCATACGATTGATGCTACTCGACACTTAGCATCATTTTTTTATTAGCATCATTTGCGTTTCATAAGTCCCTATTTGATCAACAAGACTGTTCAAGGTAACCCATCTCCACCTCTAGCAAGACCCTTGTGTGGATGCAAGGTTCAACTATGCATCTACGAACCATTCTAGCCACTGACATTTTCGATCGTTACAACAGGTCTGCATCAACTTTAGACTATTGAATATGATAAAATTTAAAGATAATTTTCTATTGCCATTTGTGATCCAAGTGTTGGATACTATATTTGGGCATTTCTATTATAGCTTCTTGGATGGTTATAGTGGCTATAACCAAATCCAAATTGTGACTAAATATTAAGCCAAAACAACATTCACAAGTCCATGTGAAACTTTTACATATTGCAAGACATTCCAACACCTAGTCCTTAGTATTTTTCAATAGCAAATTAGTAGCGGGATAGAGGTCTTTATGGATGACTTCTCTACTACAAGGGACTACATTTAAGCAAGCCCTGAATCGCCTTGAGCAAGTATTGGAAAGATGTGTTGGAACAAACCTTAAGCTCAATTAGTAGAAAAGCCATTGAATGGTCTAGAAATGTATAGTACCAGGGCATAGAATTACTCAAGTGGGGATTAAGGTAGACCCAGAAAAGATAAGGATTACCTAAGGAATCACATGCTAACTAGAGATAGTCAACGATGTTTGATCATTTCTTGGAGACATTGGATACTACCAGCGATTTATAGAGAATTTGCCTAAGATCGCAAAATTGTTGGTCAAGATTACAAAGAAAGATGTTCCATTCATATGGACCAAGGAGTGTGAACATGCATTCGAATAACTAAAAGATAAACTCATGGAAAATCCAATTCTACGAGGACTAGACTGGTCCAAACCATTTCATATAATGATGGATGCATCTAATTATGCCTTGGGAGCTATGCTTATGTAGTTGGACAATAAGAAACATCCATATTACATTCACTGCATGATCTAAAGCATTGTGGGTGCACAATTAAATTACACAACTGAGAAATAACTAATGGAAATGGTGTATGCTCTTGAAAAGTTCAGTATGTGCTTGGATATAAAGTATTTGTGCACACTGATCATAGTGCCATCCACTTCCTAATGAACAAGCCAATGATGAGCTCCCATCTTATATGGTGGCTCATGATCTTGTAGGAATTCAATCTCACAATGGTATATAGAAAGTAAACTAAGAATGTGATTGTCGATCATCTCTCTTGGTTAAGATGGGATAACAAAGAGGAGGAGAGCCTACTCTTTGATCAATTTCTAGAAGCACTTCTCTTTACAGGAGTAATAAATTAACAAAATTCCCACAAAAAACAAAATGGTATTATGGCATCCTCACTTACCTTCTCACTCAAGAGATGCCACAAGGTCTAGACTTTAGGAAGAAACAATAATTTCTTCATCAAGCTAAGTACTTCATGGAAATTAATAGACATATTTACAAGGTGTGCACTAATGGCCTAGTTTGTTGGTGTGTCCCTGATGCAAACCAATTATGTGTGCTCCAGGATGCTCATGAAGGCCCTTGTGGAGGCCACTATGTTGGGAGATGCACAATCATAAAAATCCTGATGGCAGAATGCTATTGGCCTATAATCTTTAGGAATGCTCACCAATTTGTTTGATCCTTTGAGCACTGTCAATGAGATGATGGGATGATCACTCAAATGGAGGATCCTCAATAGTAAATTCAACCACTAGAGCCCTTTGACATATAGGGCAAGACTTCATGGATCCCATCACACCCATGTCCAATGAAAAGGCATACATCATCGTAGCAGTCAACTACTGCACCAAATGGGCAGAAGCAACAGCTATCACCAACTGTACATCATCCACTATTTCTTGATTTCTATAAAAAAATGTTGTAAATAGGTTTGGGGTGCCATGTGCACTAATCTCTAACAATAGGACTCATTTTATAGGTGCCAATTTTTGAAAACTCATGCAACGCTTGGGGGTTGAACATAAATCAACAACGCCCTATCATCCCTAAGCCAACAGTCAAGTAGAGGTAACTAATAGGGAGATCACAGAGATCTTAACAAGGAACATAAGCAAATATAGAAGAGACTGGAGCACAAAACTCAATGATACCTTTGGGCCTACCACTCAACATGGAAACTCCCTATTGGCTACTCTCCCTATGAGTTAGTATATGGAAAACTTCCAACGTTCTTAATTCAATTCGAGCTCCATACACTCTCAACAGTCTGTGATCTAAATCTTGACCTAAGTCTAGCACAAAAAAA
Source organism: Gnetum montanum (assembly GCA_015680685.1). Classification (NCBI taxonomy): domain Eukaryota; kingdom Viridiplantae; phylum Streptophyta; class Gnetopsida; order Gnetales; family Gnetaceae; genus Gnetum; species Gnetum montanum. The sequence goes on from MNCI01013044.1 coordinate 112,022, forward strand.
AAACAAGATTGATCATCCTAAATGTGCTAGATGAAAATCCATTAGTGGCCCTATCTTTGAACGAAGTGCACAAAGCATACAATAAGAAATGTCATGACCTTAGAATACGAAAAGTAAAATTTAAACTTGGAGGTAAGTTTTTCTACTAGAACCCAACATGCGTACCCTAGAAAATAAAGTTCCAAACATTATGGGAGGAATCTTATATAATTAACAAAACCTTTTCCTTTGGGGCCATGTTAATTGACAAACCTAAGAACCCAAACAAAATGTAGTTGGTTAACATCCAACAAGTGAAACCTTTCCACAAGCCAAAGCAAGCTAGTGTAATAACTAATACCTCAATGGATAGACAACCATGCTCAATTTTTGGAATCTTCTCCTTCCAACTCAGTCATGGGAAATATGACCATCCATGCTAGTCACACACATGGCTCCTCAATTTTTCTAATTTTTTATTTTACACATTTTTGCTTTTGCAATTTGTTTCTTTCACACCTCTTTCATTTTTAAACTTTTTCCTATTTTTACACCATTTTTTGTTTTATATCATCATTAGTACATTCAAACTTTTCTTAAATATTTTACACTTTGTTATATTTTTTACTTTGTTTAAGTGTGATTCTGAAATTTTTGCTAATAAATGTGCTTTGTGCCAATAGGACACAGTGGTGTTGTAGTTGTTACTAATGGTTGTTTGTGCTTTATGTTTTGTTTGCTAATGTCTGGTTTCTATTTCTAAATTTTTGTACCAATGTCTAAGTCATGGTTTCTTTTTCATGGAATAGGTAGTAAGTCCATGACATTCACCCATCCACAAACTCTATGGTTTTCCTTGTTTTGGAAGTTTGAGATTCCTTTTCTATAAATAAGCTTTTAATAAATGTTTGACCTTGGTAGTTTCTGGAATTGAAAAGGATTCAAAGGTTTGCACATGGTATGACTTCAAGGGGACTCAATACTCTTTGTACTCTTCTACTTACTTGGGTGCGTGAGTATTTTCATAGACTTCTTATCATTCCGTGTCAACTAATAACAAGAAGTTAAATAAATTCTTTGCATGGTGTGGTTTCCATCCAAATAGGAAAAAAAAAAGAGAAAGAGGAAAAAACAAAAAAAAAACATGATGGAAATTCAAAACACACCCCTTCAACAAATAAATAGGCTACAAGCACTAGTTATGGGACTAGAAAGGCATGTTACCCATGCCTAAAATTTTCCTCTAACAAAGGCCCTCTCTCACTTTCTACTTCTCTTTTCTTCTCTTTATGGAATAGTGGTTATTCTGTGGGATAACTCTTATGTCTCGAGGAGATGGATTAGTCTTGGAGTGGTGATGCAAAGTCATTGAAAGAGGTTGGTTTTGGTCTAGACTAAGGATGGAACTTCTTAGGGCATTTTAAACATAAAACTCCACAATGGACTTCTTATGACCTCAATTTGGAATTTCATTCCACCTTCTCCATCATCTATCTATCCTATCTATAACTCACCTCACTATCGAAGTCCATGTTCTTGATTTGGTGTCTTGGTCTAACCTACTTGAATTCTTAGGTAGAATCTTTCAAATTTTGGTCCTTAACATCCATCAACCATTAATCACCTATGGGGCCCATAGACTCCTTAGGTTGAGGTTATGCAAGGGCAAACAAGGTGTGTGCCTATTATGATAAGGACTTACTTACATCTTTCTTGGTTGGGTTTGTTAAGCACCTTCTCCTTAGGCATTCTTACAATTAGAATCTTTCGTACATCCATCTTCTACATCAAACCATGTGCTCCTTTACATATTTTGTTCAATAAATCTATTTTCCATCGAATTTTTCAATTTTTGAGCTCTCAAAGACCCTCTTCAATGATTTCATCATATTCTTGGCTTTTTTGGGACTCCATGGACCCCAAATTCATTGAAATATTCCTTATATTTTTAAGATATTCAAAATTCAAAATTTTTCCTACAAGCTCCATATACGAGGCCCTATCGATAGAGTAGACCCGTATATGAGGCCCCATATATGAGGCCTTGTCAATATAGTAAAAAGATACTATATATATGCATGATCCCACTTTGAAATTTTACATTTTCTCACAAATGCCAAGGGAGTTTTTTGAATTTTCAGAGCCCAGAACATTCCAAAGATCATAACTTCCTATCCGTTTATCCAAATCACGTAGTTCTTTAACCTTGTAGCTATTTGAGGTAAGCTCATCATTGTGGGGGCCACCAATGTACCAGTTTTGATAGAAAAGTTTTCACCATTTTTCTAACTCCTACAAATGTTTAACTAAGAAATCAACTATTAAATACCAAATTACAAGAGTTAAACCTTTCCAATGAGCTCTGGTGACATTTACAATAAATAATTAATAAAATAATCAATCTACCATGGCCCAACCTTAGCCAAAAGGCCTAGAAGGCAAACACACGTAGGAAGCAAGATCATCTCAACCAAGGGAGAAATGGCCTAGAACGGGAAGGGGCCAAGAACAGGCCTAACAAGAATCGCTTGCAACCCACGCCATAGGTCCTCTTAGGGAAGAGGTTAGGCTAGAATCTATTTGATAGATTCCAAAACCAACAGTAGCAATAGAACATTCCCACTAGGATGATGCACTAGTGCAACAAGCAAATCTCGAGGTAACCTTGATAGAAGCCTACCTAAATCAAATCAAATAGAGGGAGGTTCAAAAAATAATGCTCTAGGAGTTAAAATTTGGCCCGTTCCTGGAGCAAGCACTAAAAGGAGTGTAGGATCAATTGAAGACCTCTCCCATGTGGCCAATCATCACTTCCAATAGGGAGTGGTACATGGAAGAGATATTTTTATTCTAGAACACCAGGCAGGCCAAATCAATGGTAAAAATCAAGGATATCTTAGTGTCCTACTTCATGTAGGCCATTATTGAAGTGCTTACGTTGCCAAAAATAGCGGCCAATATTGCTGAGATTCTAATGCAGGTAGACCACAACATCAAAAAAGAATAGGTGTGATGGTGCTATGGTGTTTACTGCAAAGAGTTTGATGTGCTCATACTGGTAGAAAGGATCCACTAGAAGATTGCAGCCTTTCACCTAAATCCCACAATAAGGCCTAGCAAAATCACTACCTTTTCTACCCATGCATGTGTCACTTTGAGTGGAAGATTTCCTGTTAACTTTTCATAGCTAATTTATCTAGAGATGGAGAAATGATTTAAAGAAAATGAATGTGGAAGAAAGGCACTCCCCTTCCCATGTCTCATTAGAAAACTTTGTCGAAGGGGAGGAATAGTCTGTTATATGACTAATGTTGTTAGACATGCCCTGACCACTAATTGGCTAAAAATGATGCAAGAAAAAATGCCTACAACAACTATTTAGGAAGAGGAGCAGCAACCATTACCTCCACCTACCACTCAAACAACTATGTCAAATGTCTTTACAACAACTCAACGGTTGTGCGAGTACTAGGAATGGCTCTTGAGTGAACAAGAGCAATGAGTAGGCACAAGTGGTGAGGACCCATTTGTGTACTGACCAGCAATGAGTCACGTAAATGAGGTGGCCCAAACAATCAGCCTAATGGGTGGAGGTGGATCCATTTTCTTAGCCCAAAGAACATAGTTATATACAAGGTCAAATCCTAGCACTAAAGAGGTCATGGTATCTCTCACAAAATAGTAACCACTTTTAGAAATTTTTGGGAATGTCATGACCTTTTTGATGTGCTTGGAGGAAGGTGAGGGAGCAACAATATTGGTGATGCAACACCATGGATAGGAGACAGCAACAGAGGTGATGCAATATTACTGAAACACTCAATGCACCTACGATGTCTGTACAAGACATCACTACACTAAAAGATCTATAGGAATCAAAAGTGGTAGAATAAATGCAGCACAACATGAAGAATTGTTGGACTAATTGGTGGGAATCAAGCAACTGCTTCTAGATGTCTTTGATCTTCAAGACAATATTACTACAACCTAGTTGAGGCTACTAGAGGCAAGGGGCAAAAGCATCATCTTTGGAGGGGCAACTCAAAATAGCCAAGGAGCTAAACGAATACTTAGCTACTGAAGTTGCCAAATTAAGAGCCCAAATTGCTAACCCTACATTTCTCAACTTGGCATTGATGAGAGATGAAGCTCTTGAATGGCTTTACACTAGACTGAAAGGGGTTGAGGATGTGATGGAGACAATGGTATTCTACAGATCCTTGGCAAAGGCTACACAACACAAAATTCAAAAGGCCTTTGATCAGATCCACCAGGAGAATGTACAATTGACCATAGAGAACCATCGCCTCTGGAATATCGATGAGCATAAACAACAATTAACCAACTGCATCCATTAATAGTAGCAACAACTAGCCAGAGGAAACATAGATCTAAGGAGATTGGCAGCATAAAATAGAAACCTCTGCATGGAGGAGGTTCATGCTCTTCACCAAAAGACTACGATAGAGGTAGCTACCTAGAAATCAAAGGCTCTCAAATTTGAGAGAGTCAAAGATCATTACAAAGATTAGGTCAATCTACAGAAAGAAGTAAATATAAAAGACATCCAATTGACGAAGGCGAAAGTAAATAAAATCCTCCAACAACTCCAACAAGGAAAAGAATTGTGGCAATCCATCATTGATGAGAGAGATTCCTACAACAAAGTGGAAATCCACATGAAGGAATTGCAGATTGAGGAGATGATGAAATACATGGAGCTTACCCATCTTTGATATGCTAATATGGCCTTGTTGACTACTGAACAGCCACAGTCAGAACTAGAAAAGCATGTGGCTAACTCGTACTTTTTGTACAAGGCCTGGTATAAGCATCACAAAGACACCAAGCAAAATTTTGCGATTGTAAACATTAAACTCAAAGTTCTCAAGGGCAAGTACACTAATCAAAGATCTATCATCAAGAACCTAGCTAGAAGGATGAATGACTACCAAGAGCTACAAAATGTACTTAAGTCATTCGATGTCAAATGCAAACAATTCACTACCTAGTTTATCAATGCTAAGGAGCTATTCCCAATAATTCCCTATCCATGGGATATCCCCATTCTAGCCCACATTAGTGATGCCATGTGGACTATGAATGATCCTTGGATTAAGGAGGAGAAGATAAAGGTAGTACTACATGCCTTCTTCCTTCCACCAAAGGTTGCAGTTGCAGCATGATAGCCACAGCTTTCTTAGCCACTGCATGTGCTCAAAGTTGGTGAAGGTCCTTCAAAACCTCAAGAGCCTCCACCACCTAGGATTATCTGATCTTTTCCACTATCTTCATGTCATCAAAAAATGTATTATCTAATTTTATGTAGTCATGTCATGGTGTTCAATTTTGTGTCATGAACACAATAATTTTTTATAATGTGTTAATTTGTACACTCGAGCACTTAGTTTTGTTATGTCAAGAACTAGTCAATAATCCCATACCTTTCCAATTTTGTAAAGAAACTCAAGGATGAGTTTTCATTTAGTCATGGGGGTATGATGAGTGTCAATATGTCATGTTGATGGACCCCTGTGGACACGACCTCATTGACATGGTTCCATTTACATGGTGTTTCCCTATCAGTGGGGTTGCATTGATGTAGTGTTTGCTACATCTACAAGGCCCCATCAACGTAGTCTTGTAATAAAACCTATAAATACGAGCTTGCAGCCATGTTTATGGGGAGTCAAGTCATAGTAGTAGTCGAACTCTTACAGTTTTTACATTCGAAACTTAGAGTATTTTCCAAAGTGCTCACAACAAGAGTCATTTAGTGTACAGATATTTATTCAAGCACTATTGTACCTAAGCACAACAATGTGTGCAATAATAAAGATGAGCTTCTTGATAAACCTTGCAACATTTTAGATAATTTTAATGTTTTATTCATGCATTTAATGTTTTCAGTTATTTATTTAATGTTTCTCAGTAATTAAACTAATTAAGTAATTAAGCAAGATAAGCTAAATAGTGATTAAGTAAACACATAAGTACGACCACTTCAAGCATGTGAAGGACGTTTGATAATTCCAGCAATGCTTAATACTTGGTAACCTAGCAATGTTATATGTGTTTAGGATGTGTATGGCAAGTGGGACTGGATACTTATGTTAGGACTAGTTAAACAATAGTTAGCCCATTAGATTAAAGTAGATATTAAATTACTTTATTTTTTATCTTGTTTACTTGAAGTCCCAAATCACAAAGTATAAAATGACAGAAATCATATGTCTCAATTACACTTAACCATATCTTTGTACATCCCAAGTGTAATTAGAAAGATAATGAATGACCATTAGGACAAGGTTCACTTCCTAGATGACTAGTGTACCAAAAGACATAGAGTCCATGGAATTTGACTGGATCGCATGTGACCACTTAGTGATTCATATGCTTGAGCCAATAGCCAAGCAAAAAACTTCATCTTTGGTTGACAATGCAACATCCAAATAAGATATCAACCCCTTATTTTGGCAAAGGATTGCCTATAAAGACATGAGATTCACTATTTGTGGTTTGTTAAAGAAAAATGTAAGGTAGCTTCATGGGTTGAATTAGGGGTGCTATGTCTTTTAAGAATGTCAAGAATTTTGATGAATTGGCCATATCTATTATCATCATGAAAGATTGATGGAATTATCCACTGCCTCCTACTAAACCAATCCTTTACATGTGCCCTTAGACCTTGACACAATAGGGTGACTACTTGAGAAAAAACTTTCCTAATCATTTTGTGATGAGCTTTTTCTACCAGAAGACCTTTCACTAAAATGTCCACTTTTCCAAATTCCCAATGCTCAAGTGACTGAAGAAAATTCCATCCTCTCCTAATGATTTTTCACATCTATGAGGCTTTGGTTAGGCAAGCCCATAGATTAGAATAGTACATCCGAAGACAATTGACCCAAGACTTACCCACCTAGAACCAAACCTCCTAAGCTAGCTTAGTAGATAGAATACAAGCCTGCCTCCCAAAATCCTAAAGTCCATAATCACCTACATGAACTAGGATAGTTACCTAATCCTAAGCAATCAAATGAAATTGATGACACTCCTCCCCACTAGACTAAAGAAAATTCCTCACAATTTGATTGACTTGTAACACAAATTGGGTTGGAGGACTGAAAATTAATGCACTATAAATGGGAATGCTTGAGAGGACAAATTTAGCTACAGTTATGAAAGACAAAAACATACCTCTCTAAGAAGCTAACTTCTTTTGCATCTTGACCAACACTTGCTCCCAACTATTACCTAATTTTTGTTCTAAGAACAAATGTTTCCCAAGATAGGTAGTTGGAAACAAGCCAACAGTGCACCCAAAAATATGCCTGATATGCTCAAATCGTTTTGTTAGGCACCTCACATGGAAAATCTCTATCTTATTCCAATTGACTGAGAAAATCCATCTAACACCTACATGACCTTTCTAGCCTTAGTGATAGATGCTAGGAAAAGTCATTATGTCATCTACATACCAAAAAGTATGAAGATTCTATGGAAACAAGGATGTAAAATTCAACTTTCTAATAGCAAAAAGATATGATGATAAAGGATCAACTTGACAAAGACCCAATCTTAGGAAAAATTGGTAAGATATTTGTCCATTCAAGAAAACTTGAAATCTAACTATAAAAAGCATGAACTTCATCATCTCATAGAATCCTGTATAAAATCCTAACTCTTTCAAGGTAGTAAGGCATCATAGTTCACCTTATCATATGCTTTTGATAAATCAAGTTTGAGAAAGCAAATCTCTTATTTCTGAATGTAAGACTAATGTAAAGCCTCATTTGTTGTAATGACACTATCAATAATGTTCCTCCTAGAGGTGAATCTTTATTGATTTGTCTCTATGATATTGGGTAGTAAGGACTTTAGGCAATTCACCAAAATCTTGGAAAAAAATTTATAAAAATTGTTGCAAAGACTAATAGGACTACAATCCCTGAGGGATTGTATCTCCTCCTTGTTAGGTAGTAAAACAATGTAGGTATTATTCCAAGATTTGGAAAAAGTATCATACTTAAATCCTACTCAAGAAAGACCTTCAAAATCCTTTCCAATAACATCCCAATATGGTTTGACACAGTCAAAGTTCTAGTCGTTTGTCCTAAACATCTTGTGATTTTGTGCCTCAACCACTACTAAACGAATCTTCTCTCTTTGGAGTCTTCCCTACAAAAACTCATTATTAATAAGTGAAATCAAACAAGGGATCATACCTTCCAATAGTCTAGAATTAGCCCTCTCATTCCGATCATATAAGTTACAAAAATAGATAACTACAACCTAGAGATCCTCTGGGGGAGCAAGGGAGAATTTGATCAAAGATCTTATTTGATTTCTCCTATTTGCAATCATATGAAAGTAGGTGGAATTTTGATCTCCTTAATTTAGATATCTCTTCTTGGAGTGTTGTTTCTAGTAGACCTCCTCCTCATGAGCCAACATTCTCACCTATTTTTCTACTGCAACTAGATCTTGCATAATGGATTCCCACTTAGGTAACAAATATGTCTATCCCTAGATTTAGCCCTTATTGTCCAAAGCTACTTGCATCATTGGGAGCCATGTTTACCTCTGTTGTTGAGAGAAAAAATTGTTGAAACACTGCAAGCTTCTTTGATACTCCACGAGATCTAGGACTAACCTCTTCCATGTTCCAAATCTGCACTAGCTTAGTCCAAAAGCATTCCTTAAAAAGGAAAACATTCTTAAATTTAAAAGTTGATCAATGTGAAGTCTTATTTTTCCATTCATAAATGATGAGCAAGTGATTTGAAAAAACCCATGACAAGGCCTTGCCAATCAGGTGGTGAGCAATCCAACATGACCTAGGAAGAAAAAACCAGTTAAGATAAGAGATTGACCACTTGTTCTTAGACGTTGGTCATTTCTAGGTGAAACAATAGAGGGAAGCCCTAAGCTTTGCCAAATTCCCAATATGCTCCAGGTTGTCAAAGAAAAGACTCTCCACTTTTTGATCCAATGAATTGGACCTTTCCTCCCATCATCTTCTAAAATTTGCAACAACATAATCCTTCTTAGCTCCAAGCTCCAATGAGGACATCAATAGGGATTATATGTATATTATATATCAAGTAGCCGATTGTAGGATCAGATCCAATGGAAATCACAATATGAAATAATAAATGGTGGAAAATGCAAAGAGCAAGATTTGATGCATAATAGGCTATGATCAATGGATAGCAAAAATTGTAAATAACATAATATAATGAATAAAAAAATAGAAAAATAGAACTCAAATTGCAAAGAAAAAATTACAAATAGCAAAATGTAATGAATAAAAAATAGAAAAACAAAATTCAAAGAATAGAAGAGGTGTGAAGAGTTATTGCAAAGAGGTTAAGGGGTTATGGGGGTTACAAAAAGAGGTAGTGTTTAGATGGGGATGGTATTATATAGATTGGGGTGTTGCGGGAATTACAGGTGATGAATCATGGTTTGTTAGGTGCTGATATGAGACCCTTGATATTAGACCCTTAATATCAGACCCTTGATATTAGACCCCTTTATATCATACCCCTGATATCGAACCCTCAATATCAGGTATGTGATATCATAGGCTAGATAACGATATTGGATACATGATATCATGATTCCTATGTAAGCCTATAAATACACATTCGGGTGCACAGGAAGGGGAGTGTTGGTAAGTATAGAAGTAGAGTCTCATTTTTTTAGTTCATCTCAACTCTTTCCCCAGTGCATGCCTACAGTGTGATGATTGTAATTGTATGGAACCTTTATTCGAGTGTGACGTACTTGGACACACACATGACCAACAATAAAGATCGAGATTACTTCATCATTGCAGCATTTACTTAGTTTTAATCACTTAATTATTATTGTTATTTATTGCTTTCTTAATTAATATTTCTTTACCTTCCTTCACTATCCCTATTATTAAACACAGAATGAGTACGACTTAATCATGGGCATTTAAGTGTGACTACTTAGTATCCCATTAGTGTATTTAGGAGTGCTTAAGTAACATTTGCTTGGTAATCCCAAAAGTAGTACACGAGGTCCAAGATGTGTACGGATGATTAAGGATGAATGCTCATCGCACTTAGGCTAGCTAAGATTCTTTTCCCATATTGCTCATTAGCTTAATCAAAGTTATTTTCCATTGCCTCTAGGAGTAGCATTAGTTTAGGACCACATCATACACCTCACTTTGGACTAAACCATACATGACAAAGCAAAACTAGTCCAAGTGGAAAGACAACGAACTGCGATCAACATGTAACTATCTAGACACCACAACTAGCTCATCTGCGGAGTTCAACCGGATCGTGCATGAACACTCGTATTTGTATGGTTGAGTGTAGGGGTACCTCGCCACTCATCAACAGGGTTAGAAAAAAGTAATGTTTAGATTTGGGGGAGAGGGACACTACCCAAAAGGTAGTGTTCAAAAAGTTTTTTTTAGCAATCTTGTAAATGGATTTTAGATTTTAATGTCCAATTCAAAAAATATTCTAAAGTTTCATGTTTTGTTGAATTATTTAATATTTTTTTGCTTTTTTAGAGAGTTGAGTTCCATTAAGCATATGACATATATTTCCACACCATTGGCTTCTTATAGATGTTTTTTTTATTGAAAACAATATTCTTAATTGCAAAAAGGAATTGATATTAGAAGTAGGCAAAAAGGCTTATATTTAGCCAATTACATATTATAGTATTCCTAAATTTTGTCATAATAACATTTATTTAATGCTTATCATTTTTTACTCAAGAAAAAAGATTATGAGGAAATGAAAAACTATGTTGAAGTTTATGATTTAACAAAAAAATATTTTGAAGTTGAAGATATAAAAAATCAAGTTAATACTAATAATAAGAATGATCAAATGATAATACAGAAACCAAACAAAATAAATCAAAAAGAAAAAAAAATAGATGATTTTGTAAATATTTTTACTTATGTTACATGAAGTTTTGATTAGTTTGGACATATAGCTTATGAGACAAATCTTCTTATTAGACAAGAACAATCTTAACTCAACTCAAAGATCAAAACTAATCTTAAATGATCCATTGGTCATGAGGATGAAAACTTTAAACAACATCCCAAAAACTGTTGAATTTTTTCTTTGAACTCTCTTTTCTATGTTGATGGCCTAATGTGCTTTGAAATTTTTTAATTTTTATTTATTTTTAAAATTAGAAAGTTTTGGAAATGCAAATGGAAAGTTTTTTCCTTTTTATGTTGTTTTTGGTGTTGTCTACTAAGTGTTAAGCTTGTGATGTACTTTGACTGTTGTTTTTTTGGAGAGTGTTGGAACTTGAAATAATTGTAATATATGAATACACCCAAGATATATTGTTTAATTAGAATTTTATAACTCATCATTATCCATTAGAATTAAACCTATAACTTGGAGCTTTTAAATCAAGTTTTACCACTAAGCATACATCTAGTTTTTTTTCTTATTATCAGTATTACTTTTGAGTTGATAGTCATCCATTTTCAAGTTCTAATATAAAATAATCATATAAAAGGAAAAGATAAATTTTTCTAATAGAATTTATAAAGCTATTTTTTTGTGCATAAGACTGACCAACGTTGACTTTCTCACGACCCATTTGGGTAACGCAACTTTGTGCACAACACTGACGTGTAACTAAAATTACCGCATGGCCCATTTCGGTAACGCAACTAAAATTACCGCATGGCCCATTTCGGTAACGCAACTTTGTGCACAACACTGACGTGTAACTAAAATTACCGCATGGCCCATTTCGGTAACGCAACTAAAATTACCGCATGGCCCATTTCGGTAACGCAACTTTGTGCACAACACTGACGTGTAACTAAAATTACCGCATGGCCCATTTCGGTAACGCAACTAAAATTACCGCATGGCCCATTTCGGTAACGCAACTTTGTGCACAACACTGACGTGTAACTAAAATTACCGCATGGCCCATTTCGGTAACGCAACTAAAATTACCGCATGGCCCATTTCGGTAACGCAACTTTGTGCACAACACTGACGTGTAACTAAAATTACCGCATGGCCCATTTCGGTAACGCAACTAAAATTACCGCATGGCCCATTTCGGTAACGCAACTTTGTGCACAACACTGACGTGTAACTAAAATTACCGCATGGCCCATTTCGGTAACGCAACTAAAATTACCGCATGGCCCATTTCGGTAACGCAACTTTGTGCACAACACTGACGTGTAACTAAAATTACCGAGAGGCCATTTCAGTAACCCAACTTTGTGCATAACGTGTTATTATGAAAAGTTATGTCGTGGGATAAAAGGTTATGTCTATTGCATACTTCTTTATTTGCGAACCATGCCTTTGCTGCCGCCTGCATTCAGAGTCTCCCCTATAGGAGATGCTGAGCATCTGGAACAGCGTATGAGTGTTCAAGTTTGAGGTTGCAGGCACGTCGCTGCTGTTGCGCTGGTTCTGGGCGGCCACCAGATTCGTGGATCGGAGGCTCCCATTTCTGCAAATTCCGTCGGTTCCGGACGTAAAGGCGGAGCCATTCGGCGTTCACGTGTTGTTCGGCGTCCACGCGGAGGACCCCCAAGGAACAGATCTCACGCGACAGCTCTGGTGTTTCTGCCATAACTAGGCCAGAAGCTGCTCTGCATACGGAATCCGTTTCCTAGCCGTGGAACTAGCCAGCACGGAATTGGCCAGCAGATGTTCGTGGATCCTGAAGATCATCAAGATGCTGATGCAGGTGCTGCTACTCCGAGATTTGAGGTGTGAAGACTGAGAGAGGTGTGAATAATTCGGATGAGAAATGGGCGCGGAATGGTGCATCTCTCTCTCTGTCTCTCTATGGGTGTTTTCTGTAATTTTGTTTCTCCAGAAGTGGTTGGAGTTTTTGGTGGGGGTTTTTTGGCTGCGAAATTTGCAGTTTTGCACAGTGAAGTGAAATGAATGAATGATGATGATGATACAAAACAAATCATGATGATACAGTGAAGTGTACGAAACAAAACCGCTGCTGAAAAAGTAGCAAACCTAGAAAAAAGTGAAAAAACAAAGAATCAGAAAGCAAGAAAAATGTCAAACAAACACAACACTGATCTGGAGTAGACAACAGAATCAGAAGCAGAGTTCAGTG
>MNCI01013044.1:125453-139268 GCA_015680685.1 Gnetum montanum
CTGTTTGGTAAAGAATTCATAGGATGTTGCACATGTACGTCTCCACATTGATAGATCGATTGATGAATAGGGTTTATTAATCTAAGTCTGCACCAGGCACACCGTGAAACTTCCTAAAAAACGTGAAAAAGCATTAGCAGGGTCCCAATGGTTCCAAGAGCTTGTAAATGTAGTGTGCCTTCTCCACTGAGGAAAATATTTACGCATTACAGATCAAACGAAAAGTTCTGCGTGGTGCTGCTGAGAGAATAAAAGAAGAAGCATCAGCTCTCATTCATGTGCTTCTGGTGTTGCTGCTGTTTTTACCTGAAAAACATCAGGCGCATTCGCTTCATCTTTGTCAGTAGGTGTGGGGCGGACAGTGGGCTCTCCTCTCCTCTCCTCTGTTGTCTCATGCCGTCACTGCCTTTACCCGGCTGCCCCTATCCCTGCCCTGATTTCGTGCCTGGATTGAATGTTGTCGCGCTGCTGTGTTTTTTTTTCTAAGTGCCTGTATTTTCGCTGGCCATGTGTTAAAAGACGCCTTTTAAATACGGGTCCATATCCCATGCCAGGTTGATTCCCTGTAGCGGGCGCTGTAATATATGTTTTCAAAAAACATTACGTTTCTGCTTAATGCCTGCCTGCGAAATAGCAGGTCATGGGATTGATTCCCGCGGCTAAAACGAAGGGCACATAGAAATATGTTATAAACTTGTACTTCGGATGAGGTGTACTTTAAATTTTCTTGAAGTTGGTGGTGGCGTTGCGTGTGTTGCGGTATATTTTAAATTTTCTTGAAGTTGGTGGTGGCGTTGCTTGTATTGCAGTATTCAAGGTTATGCGAAATTTTTTTGAATGATCATTATACTAATGGTAAGTTCAATATGTGAAATTTTGTAAAATAGATAGCTTCACTTCCAGATTTGGCATCAAACTGATGCTATGATTACTTCACTTTTGACTGCCTCACTTTTGACCTGGAATATCGTACACACTTTAGAAAATAGTTCTCTTCACAAGCACATCTAGGATCAAATTGATGCCATAACGGTGGTTATATAAGGTATGTTGTGATTTATGTGTTGCTATAGCTTTTAGGCTTCAGCTTTCAATTCAGGTAATAGGACATAGTTACAAATCTTTGCAATTCGTTTGTGTTTGCAATTTTCAAGAAGTCACTGAAAATGGGTATGTCTGGATGGGCCAGCAAATTTTGGTGATGTGACAGCAGGAGCTCCATGACATCTAACAATGAGGACCATGGGCAGCCTTCAACAAGTGGAACCGCCACTCCAACGAATTAACGTGAGAGAGCTGTGCCACCAATTTTGATAAATTTTAGAGATGCAGAGGTGAGTTTCTACGTTTAATTTAATATTTTGAAAACTAATAACTACTGCATAGGTTAGTGTTGATATACAATGTGTAACTTTTTCAGGACGCGTAGCAAGCAGAAATCACAGGATAGATATGGCCAAACAAAGAGAGAAGAATTTGGTCAAGGCTTGCATGTTTGCTTGTTTTGCAGCACCTGTTCATATCGGAAAAGCCAGATTCCCATGTCCTGGTATCTTTTTTAGTATTATTATTATTGATGGTTAAATAAGTTCAGCTCTGTCCGTGTAATTTCAATTATTGTCTGTGTTTTACACTATTACCATCTCTTAGGAGATATATGAGTTATTTTTTTTAATATTTTAATACAGGCACCATATTTCCTTAAAGGAGAAAATGATGCAAGCACGCTTACTTATATGATCTTAGAGATATCCCAAGATCTCTTCAACTTGCAGTAGGTGTCCTTTTTGTGGTCTCCTCATTAGAAAACTGGCCTCACATTGGTCCTCAAATGATGAAAGAATGTTTGGAAGCATTCGATGAGATGTGTTATTTAGCAAAGGTTTTACACAATTTGAAAAGTCCTATGTATCCAAATTCAAAGCTTGAGAAGGAATTATAAAAGGGTCTTGAGTTTCTCGTGAAAGGATCCATCATGTATAGATGTTGGTACATTTGTAACTATACATTTTCAATTACGCAAGTTTGTACATTGATCATTTCTCCTGTATTACAACATGTTTATGATTATTCAATAAAGCATTCCATGGTCTTATAATATTTCTAGCTGTTATGTTTAAATCATCGCTGCAACAGAAGATGACTGGCGATCACTAGCTTAGTTATATATCTATAAATTGGCCAATATAATCTTATTAGTTTACAAGTAAAAAGTTCTTTGAGTAAAAAATTTCACGACTTCTGGATGAAGAACAAGATTTTAAAACCCAAATTTTCATGCCTTCCGGACGAAGAACAAGAGTTCTGTACCTTATTTTTCCTAAGGATTCTGAAAAAAAAATTTCATGAATTAGTGTATGCTCTCACCCTCGGCCGAATTTATGCTCAACAATCTATCATTACTAGCAATAAACTTATCATCAATGTAAAACATGAAAATGCAAAATCTAACTCCCACACTATCTGGAAAATAAGCACAATGGTCAAAACTTCTTCTATCATATTTCATCTCCTTTCATAAATGCATCAAACTTCTTATGCTAGTCCAGGAGCTTGTTTTAGGCCATAGAAATGCATGTTCAGCCTATGTATCAGATTTGGATATTTTCTTCTATAAATCTTGTAGGCTGTTGCATGTATATCTCTTCTTCGATTGCCATGCAAGAAGGCTATCTTAATATCTAATAGCTCTAATTCAAGATTGTCTAAAAGTTAGTTAAAAAATCTTTATGAGATCACTACCAAGTTATTGTGCAAGCCCTTTTACCATCACTCTTGCCTTATGTGTTTTCTTATCATTTGAATATGTGTTTAATCTACAAACCCAATAGTTGCTTAGACCTTTTTCACCTTAAGGAAAAGGTACAAAATCCCATGTATGGTTTTGATACAAGGATCACCATTGTTCTTTTATCATTGCATCCTTTTTGTTAACAACTTAGAGAATCAAGGAAAAAGTGTGCAGAATGCAACAAAAATGATTTAAAATGGAAGCACTTTTTATAAGCTATTTTAGGGTGTTATTTTGTAATGGAAAAGTGGGGCCTGCCTACCAAAACTGTCAAACTTAGTGATGCATATTATATAGGTCAATACCTTCTAGATTCTCCTATGTAACATAAAGTTAATATTACAACTTTAAAAAACCTATATGCATTTTTTCATGCTAATGATCTATCTAAAGTCATAGTTTGCAGTTAATTTTATAAGAGATTATGGTTTGCATTTAGTGATTATTTCAAAGTCAATTGGTTTTTGTTTAAAAACATTTTTATTGCTTAGATATAAGTTTTAACTAGTTAAATATCTTATAAATGTCTATAGAGTTTTGGACCTGTGTCAAAAAGTCATTAACTTGGACTGATTCGCCTTCAAAATTTCCTACAAAATATGTGCAGTTTCCTGTGAGTTATCTAAGAACATTTTAATTTTAGTTTGTTGTTATTTTAAGCTTTGATTATTGTGTTTAATGTTTTATGCACATTTTCTATCTTATGTTTAACCATAGTATCGTATATGTTTTTGGGATCTAATTCTAACTTTTTAGTTTTCAGAGTCTTTCATTGCTTGAGTTCATACAAATTATGTAGATTGTACTAGATGGCTTGGGGACTTTATCCTTTCAAAGCTGAATATCATAATCCTACATGAGATGTTTGGACAATATTTTAGTTCCACTAAATAGCAATGAACTTACAAAAATCCTAAAGCTATGTGTGCCATTGTGAATCTTAACATATTGCCCATTAATATACATGGCCACTAGCATGGTCGTTTTTTGAGTATATTGGAGTGGTACCTAAAGATTTCCTAGCTAGTTTGTGCACATGTATCTTGGAAAATTTTCTTTCTTGGAACAATCTTGGTGACCGTTATGAATTTACTTAGCTGCAACTTCCATTGATTTTTTCTCTAGTGGAAAAATTTTACTGCACTATATCAATGATTTCAAATTTATGCTGATTGAAGGATTGTTAATTGCATATTTTTGCATTCTCCTAAGTAAATGAATACATATTAGGAAAGTTTCTGGGTTGCAAGGGTTATTTTGAAGCAGTTGATAGGTATGGGCTCTGCCCTAGCAGTCTTGTAGTTAAATCACTAGCTACTACCATTAAGGTTGAACACATGGATGTTACTAGCAACAGTTTATATGGTGTACTGCTTATGCAATGGTGTTTGATGAATGTGTGTAGACAAGGCTCATAATATATCATTTCATATATTCCATCAATCAGTTAAATTACCAAAACCTCATTTGGCTGGGTGGCTTTATAATGTTACGTAGCTTTTGCTAATGTGTGGATGAGCATGTGATTTTAAGCACAAAGAGCAAGCCAAGTTGCAAGTTTCAATGTTTTGTTGAAAAGAATACATAAAATGTAAAATAGAATGGATGCTTTATTAAAATGAAGCTTTAATTGAAGAATTTATCATGTCCATGTAGAAACCATAGAGATATACTGTATTCAATTTCAGCCATTTCTTTTGCAAAATTTCTTTGTATCTCAGTATAACCTACTGAAATTGAACTCATGATTGTAGGATGGAAAAGTCTTTCTAACAAGTTTTGTTATTCCTTGAAATAGCCCATGAGGATTGAGGTGAGTTATGGCATCATAGATAACACTACTCAAAGAAATGACATAAAGACATGAATACTTGTGCTTTTAAATATGATTTTCTCAATGGTTGAGGCTTTTGTAAACAAAAATTAATCCAGTAATATCTGGAAATAAATAATGCATCTTGAAACACACTTGCTCACTGTTAAACAAAGGTGCTAGAAATATTGAAGATATAAATGTTAATATTTAAAGATTTAACAAAAGATAATAAATTTTTTAAAAGATATTTGTTGATACAATATTTACTATGGTTGTCTTAGATCATTTATTTTTGAGCAATCTCTTATCTAAGATTCTTTCCTTAAATTTTGCAGAGTGTGGACAATGAAGTAGTTTTATGGGAGCCTTACATGAAGGAGCAGAGTACAAGTGATGTAAGTACTTTAGAATCCAAAATTACCTTATGTCCATGACTTACTGTTGTTATTACTGCAGTTTCATTTGTAATTCTTTATATTTTTATTTTCGCAAGGTACTTATTAAAAAACAGTTGGAACAGTTTATTTTGTTAATATTTTAAAACATTAGAATAGATAACAATGTCAAAATTATTAGCCAGTAAACTTTTCTAGAAGTTTCTATGCAGTAGGATAACATCTCTAGGTTCAATGAACATGGGTTAACTTAAAAGCAGCCACATATTTAAATTGAAATGAAGTGTAATGGAATTGATTACTTGAGTATTTGCTGTGGCCTGTTGTGGGGGGTTAGAACTTACTTTCAACTTCTTACTTTTTACTATGACTTTATACATGTGATTGGTTTTGTTTTTATTGCACTAATTTACTGTGCTAATTTTTATTTTCAATTGTAGAAATTGTTATTGTTGATGGGCCCTAACAGTGGTATTGGAACCTATGTGAATCAATGTCAATGATGTGAATCAATGTCAATGATGAGATGGTATAGGCATTTCTACAAAGCAGAAGTATGGCAGTATTAGATTTGACAATCAGTTTGTCAAATTTGAGCTGGTTTAGGATGCGTGTATACAAAGTATAGCTTTGTTGATAGTCTCCAAGGGTTTGTTGCAGATAAGGGTTTTACACCAATAAACAAGAAGCTCGTGTATAGTGGTGAGGTAAGATATGATTGTGAAAGATATGTATGGCACAAGGTCTTTGGGTCTAATGAGTTAAAATGAAGTTGGAAAGCATTGTAGCTCTTGTTCATGAAGACTGACTAGATTTGTCTTCAAGGGTAAGAAATATTAAAATGAAGCCCAATCTTTGTACTTGAAAAAAAGAAAAAAGAAAAAAGGTTAGGGAGGGTGGATAGGGAAGGTCTTCTTCCATGTAATAGCTAAACTTTATTTTTGTGACATTAACTTTATGATGTAAAAGGGAATATAGAAGGTTCTACATAAATCTAGAAAGGTATTTTTGGAAAGTTCTATAGGTTTTTAGAAACCCTTATGAGGGTTCATCTAAGAAGATTGGCTATATGTGTTTAGTATGCTTGTTGGAACTTGGATGTTTATTGTATTTGGATATTGGTTTGTCCTAGTTTGCTTTAATATAAGAGCTCTGCACTATCTTCCTATTGTTTTTCCCATTGGAGTTTTCCACATAAATCTTGGTGTGTTGTTTCTGGGTTTTGTTCTTTTTGTTATCTTTGTGCAATTTTATTTCTGGGATATTTTACAAGATAGGATTAGCAAGGCTTCATTTTAGATAAAAGTATAATCTTTCTTCTTCCACATCATCTTATCCTTGTCCCAATGATTAATGATCTTTACGGTTCACATATCCTTTTGTCACAAACATCTATCCTAATGGATTCTATATTAGGTTTAGCAGGCATCTAGCCAAGATTGGGTTGCTTGTATTGAGGACTAGGTGACTAGGAGATGTTTTGTTAGTTGTCCAAGGGGAGCCAATAGATCCTTCTACCAAAAACATAGCCTGACATGTTCCATAGAAAATCATGAATCTATTGTAGGATCTATGGAATAGGTTAAACAATATGCTACTTGGACTAAGGACTACATGATGGTCTACTGATTCCTTAGGGAAGATAACGTTCCATAGAAGTGGTGAGGTGCATGTAGTTGCATGGATCTCAAGGTGCAATTAGGTAAGCTTGCTTAGCAATTGATGAGGTTTCTAACCCTTGAGGCAAAGGTTTGATACTTAAGAGGGTTTCCCTTTTGTTTGATGTGTGTTCTTAAGCCTGTTGAGCATTTGGACACTGTTAATCTACATTGATGACTTGTGAGAGTATTCATGAGACCACTTAGGGGGTGCATGCTCAGGTTTATAAGATTGCACATTGTGACATGCATCTTGTTGAATTCTCATGCATCATTACTCCATCTTTGCCAGGCCCTATTTGGCTTTACCTTACCTTATGAGATTTCTAATTGTGAACATTGGTGGCCAAGTGGTGTTGACATCATCTTCTTTCTATTTCGCGACTATAGTTAGGACTTATGTTACAATGTTTTAGAGGTCCATGAAGGAGGAAAGTAAGGTGTCCTTGCCATTGGTAATAGTATGTGGATGATTTGTGTGATTCAATTGGCTTAGAGGAAGAAGTATTCTATACATTGACCACTTAGCAGAGACTATTGGCTGGAAGAACTGTCCTTTTTCATTGCTTAAAATGTTTGGTGAGTCTATTGGTATGGGTCCTATTTTGTTGCCCTTGCATTTTAGCTTTTGCCATCTATGTTGGTGTTGGAATAGTCTTGATGGTTTCCATCATTATTAACAAACTTACTATACTAGTGTGTTGGTTGTGTCGAATGTCCCTCTAGTTATAAGCCCAAACGATCTATTTGATGGTTAAGGGAGAATTAAATCCTCTCGATAGGGAGAATTTGATTAATGACCTATTTTGATTCTCATGTTTGCGATTATATGGAAGTAATTGGGATTTTGATCCTTTTCCTTAAGCCACCTTTCCTTGGAGTGCTATATCCAATAAAACTCCTCATGAACCAAGGTTCTCATTTGTTTGTTAGCCACCACTAGGTCTTGCATACCAGAATCTGACTCCAGTAACAAATCACCTTGTCCAAAGCATCTTGTGTCATTGGGAGCAATGTTTGCCTTTTTTGCTAAGAGCAATATTGTTGAAGCATTGTAGGCTTCTCCAAGACTCCACAGAACCCAGAACTAGCCATCTGCATGCCTCAAATCCACTTTAGCTTGGTTTGAAAGCATTTCTTGGACAGCTAGACATTCTCAAATTTAAAATTGACTGATGGAAAGTCCTGTATTCCCATTTACAGAAAATGGATCTATGATCTGAAAAAACCCATGGCAAAGCCTTGCCAAGCAGGTGGTGAGTAATCTAACATGACCTAGGGAGAAAGAAATGGTCAAGATAAGAGGCCATTCACTTGTCTTTAGGTACTAGTTGTTTCCAGGTGAAGCAACATGGGGGAATCCTAAGTTTTTCTAGATCCTTAATATGCTTTAGGTTGTCGAAGAAAGGCTCTTCAAATTTTGAGTCAAGGAACTAGACCTTTCCTCTTGTTGTCTTATGAAATTCTAGTCTCCCTCAATAACCCAATCTTTATCAGCTTCAATCTCTAGGACCCTCCTTTTGAATTCTAGTTGCTGGGAACTTAGAATAGGACCATCAACATTCAAATTTTCAACCCTTCCCCCATAATGCCTATCATGCTAAAAGAAGAAAACCACCTTGAAAATTCAAATTGTTTCACCAAAGATAGACTAGCCCTCTAAATCTTTGAGTTCAAAATTTTCTTCTCTTGTAATGTCAATCATGTTAGGAGAAAAAAACCACCCTAAAATTTAGACTATTTTTCCAAAGAAAGACCTATCCTCCACTAAATCCTCCTCCTAAACCCTCTAGTTGTGTCATGAAATTCTAATCTCCCTTAATAGCCTTATCCTTCTCAGTTCCAATCTCTAGAGCCCTGCTATTGAATTCTTGTCATTGGGAGCTTAGAACAGGACCATAGACATTCAAAATTTTCAAACATTCCCCCATAATGCCAATCATGTTAGGAAACCCACCTTGAAAATTCAAATTGTTTCACCAAAGACAGACTAGCCCTTCACTAAATCCTTGAGCTAGAACCTCAAACTCTGTCCAACTAGGCTAACAATCCCACAAGAAAACTTCCAGCTTTGTCTTGTGAAGTAAAGCAACATCCATGGTATTCGTGTGCAACATATTTTTAAAAAATTGGGTTTTCTCCTACCCTTAGAGGCCAACACAATTCAAAGACAAGATAATTATGATATTAAAATCATTTGAGCAATGCTAGCCACTAACATACCTTGTTCCATTGATGAATCCATTACTAACACTAGAGTTGCCTTCTCTTCATTACCAAGGGTGATCCTAAACAAATTATCTAGCATTCCTTGCCATCCATCGGCAATATGATGAACAATTTCTTTTCTTCAGTCTTCCATACTTGACACCCCTCCTGGACTCTTGCTTGTGGACCACCCAAAAGCAAGGGTGTTTGGCCATTACTCTCGAAGTGTGTTTGAAAGGTGAATGAACTATGATGCTGTTGTTTTTGCTAACCTTGTAGTGTCTCTGTATCACCTTGTTTTGAATCTATTTGAGTTTTTTGTTGCTGCCCTCTTGCAGCATCGCAATTTCATTTTTTTTTTTTGGAGATCAATTACCAATTGTCTGAGTCATCAACTTGGGCTTCTTTCTTGGTTGCCCCTCTTGTACTTGGATAGGAGGCCACATGCTTCACCTTCAGCCTTGATGTGTTTTCCAACCCTCCTCGGATGGGAGCTGTGGCTTGTGAAGGGTGGTCTAGCCCTTAGTTTCTACCATTACCAACATACTTATCCATGATGGCTCTTTTGGCAGCCTTGGCATTGATGTTGGTTTTTGGCCTAGGTGGAGCCCCTTCCTTCTCCTTATCTTGCGTTGGTTTTCTAGCTCATGCTCCGTAGGCATTAGGTTGAGATATGCCTCCACTAAGTGCACACCATGCAAATATTTGGGAAATTATTATAAAAAATCAACTTGAAAAAGTGTCCATTATGCCCTTTTAGGACAATTTGTGGAAGGACCTCTGTGTCATCCTACATACTGACACAAATTTATGCCATCGCACTAGAGATCCTAGAAGAGTTGCGCAAATCAGTCATCAGAAGATCCCTAAAAATCTCAAAGATTCTTTGCAAAACCTCCTTTGACCAAAATTCAATCCGGAGTCTAGGGAGGTGCATCCACATAGCTAACCACTTCTTGATTTGGATCTTATCATCAATCTCCTTTTGGAACGATAGTTTCTTGGGAACTAATTTTTCCACCTATATGATGAGCTGGGCAACCCTCTAGGCCATCGCTGACTCCATTGTCTTTGGATCTTTCTCTTCTACAAAAGTTAGTAGCATTGCATTCTCCTACAAAAGATTGACATGTACTATGACCCTTAGCCAAGCTCTAGCAACCCATGTCTACAGCTCCTTGAGGATTGGGACCCTACCATTAAAAGTGTTGATTAGCATCTATTGGAAATGTTGTTGCTGTTCCTCCAATGTCATTTTTGAGATAAAAACCTTGGGGCTATTTGGACTCTCAAAGCTAGAAAAATCCTCTTCCTTGCAGCCCTCCTCTTAGTTTTACTTGAACTGGGATTTTCCTTGAAGTGCATCCACAAATGAAATACAATTCAAAATTGAACCATTGTCACCAAGTTCCTTATATGTTGCCTAAGTGTTCTGTAACCATAGATGGCCTATTATTTTGGTGTTGCCCATGCTCGTCCATTGCTTCGCCAAAACCCTTCCACTTTCTTGAACTGCCTCCTCTCAAATCTCCCATAATCTCAGTAGAGTCTAGATGTGCTATGTTAATTCATGCTTTTGCTATTGTTTGTTGCTCATGATCAATGTTGGAATATATAGCAATTTCAACAATAACAACCACTACACCTTTCTAGAAGATTCTGGATGATTAGAGAATATGTCTAGGTT
This sequence comes from Gnetum montanum, assembly GCA_015680685.1. Classification (NCBI taxonomy): domain Eukaryota; kingdom Viridiplantae; phylum Streptophyta; class Gnetopsida; order Gnetales; family Gnetaceae; genus Gnetum; species Gnetum montanum. The sequence goes on from MNCI01013044.1 coordinate 136,009, forward strand.
CAATGAACTTTGGGTTACCTTGAAAGCAACCACACATACAAATTGAGATGAAGGGTAATGTAATTAGTTGCTTGAGTGTTTACCCCAATTTGGTAGGGGCTTGCGAGTTACTTTCAGTTTCTTGTCTTTCATTATGGCTTTGGATATATGGTTGGTTTTGTTTTTGATGTGCTAATCTTTTTTCTTATCACAGAATTTGTTATTGTTGATAAGCCCTAACAATGAGATCCTTATGGTGCTATCCATGCCCTTGTTGTCTACCATTTGTCATGGGATCTTTGAATTACCGTGCTTGCTAATTGACCGTTGACAACTATGCCTAACCTTTGAGATGGGCAAAATTGATGAATCTCTAATACTTGTATCATCTGTTTAGCAAGATTTGTGGGATTTGTAGTGTAATTTTTTGCTTTATGGGTTGTTTTGGGCCTTAATGACCAGTCATGTCTTTGTGAATCTTTCTATGTTCTATTGGCCCATGTTTTTTCACCTAGATGTTGTTGGTGAAAACTAGCATAAGAGCACATGGCTAGAAAATTAACTTGCGAGATAAAAGGTAGAGATATCAATGCAAAAAATCCTAAAGATAATCAACAAAAGGAAAATTGAAATCGAAACCATAACGATAGTTGATTAAAAATGAGAAATAAGAAACACAACATTTATGAGGAAAAACCCTCAACAATCTTGAGAACCCTTCATATGAGAAGCCTAGCTCTTATTGCTCAATTGATCTAAAAGAAGTGCTCAAATACAATGACTAGGGATTTAGCCCTTAAATAGGTAAAAACCATGTTACAGACTCAAATGTAGAAACATTTGGAAGTTATCTTTCTAGAAGCATCTCAACAATGTAAAAAAATCTAGAGGATCACTTCTAAAATAAAAAATGGACCCACAAAACCATTTAAAAAGAACTTTGTAACACCCCCAAAACTTGGCAAGCAAAACAAATATTAGACATTAGACATGGCATAAATAGATGTAGTACTTCGGAAAAAGGGGAGGAGGTGGGGGTGAGGGGTAAAGTACTGCAGGATGCATGTGAATTCTTCCTAGGGAGGATGGCCAAAACGACAAGTGGGTTGGTCCCCAAAGCAGCCTTGGAGCCCATGTGGCAGAACGTCATAGTGCTAGTGGATAGATTTTTTGTCCACTTTGGCAGTGCTTGGAAGTTGTGGGGGGTCCATTTCGAGTTCCTCTGTTACATTTGGAGGGGAATTAGGGTGAACCTACCTCACTGTTTCTTAGGGGTGTTGCACAACAGGAGGTAGGGGACTCATTTGGGGTTGATCCTCATGCTTTGGCAGGTGGCAAGAGGCCGGTGAGTGGTTGGGAAGGTTTTGAGACAACCTAGTATCCTGGTGGTGAGGGTAGTCTACAAGTGTAGATGGAGGCGATGCATTCCACCATCATCAGTGGTGGACATTTCTACCAATGAAAGTGAATTTGACGAGGAGGCTCTAGGGGGAGCATGGACTAAGGGGTAACAATACAGGTGGAGATGGGGGAGTCATTGTGGCCCTAGGAGAGGACATAAGGATCCTGTGGGGGGGGGGGGGGGGGGGGTGTTGTTGGGAACATCAATGGGCGAGGTGGAGCATGCTAAGGAGGAGAAGCGGGCTGTCTAGGCAGAGCGATTGCGGTGACAGGAAGAGGAGCTTCTCCAAGAACTAGAAGGCATGAGAAGTAGTGAAGAGGAGTTCCAACAGGAACTCTAGTGGCTGAGGGAGGCGGCTAGGGAAGAGTGGATGTGCTAGGATTTTGCGAACGCGACGACCAACATGCAGTTGGAGGAGGAGCTGAGGCAGCAAATTTGTGAGGAGCTCTAGGAGGAGGCTAGCCTCCAAGAGGAGAGGGAAAGGGGGGAGCAATAACACCATGAGATGGATTGGGAGGAGGTGGAAATCTAGGCACAATTGGAGTGCATGCATGAGAGTTGGCATGGACATGGTTGGCGGTGGGGAAATTCCCTTACGTGATCATAAACATTTGACATACTATGCTGTGGGGGGTGCTTCGGCGCCATATCCATAGGAAGAGTCAACGGATGCACCTAGATGGGAGGGGGACTATGGAGGAATGTGCTCTCTAATAGGAGAGCTTGAAAGAATTACAAGAGGTTGTGGCCTTTGGAAATGGAGAGGTACTGGGCGGTACTAGACGACCTCCATAGGCAGATGAGGCCCTACTACCAGTGCTTGAATCTCCTATTGTGGCTCTAAGGGGGGGCTAGTGCAGTGTTTTGTTTGTTTGAGGCTGGGGGCAGTTTTTTGAGGGGGTATGGGTTTATTTTGATCTATTTTTGGTTTTCTATCTTCGGTGTTTGTCTTGATTCCTCGGTGGAGGATTTGATGGATGGGGGGTGGGTGGTTCATTTCCCCCCCCCCTAGTTTTGGGGATGAGGGGAGATGTTTTCTTCCCTCCTTTTGATTGTTTGTTCTGTTTGTACATACTTTTTGTTTAATTTAAGCCCAAAGTTTTCTGAAGGAAAAAAAAATAGATTTAGTACTATGGCCAAGATAGAACAAATTATTTGGAAGCCACAATTATGTCTAAAATAGCATTTAGAACCAATTAAAGATAAACATCCAAATTGTATCAAGCATTATATAGTCCTCAAAGAAATACACCATTTACTAGAAAGCCATATGTCTTAAGACATATGCAAATAAAAGACATATTTAATGTTATACATAAGCCAACAACCCACATGAATGAAACACTAAATAGACTACAAGCCTAGCTGCTGGACAACTAGGACTTCAAGCTCTTGAAGCATTGCCTATGCTATCAGGACCTCCAAGTCTACTTGGAAAAGATAAAAAGAATGGTTAAACATGACTCAGTAGGGAAATATTATAAGAAATTCCATCAAGATCAATAGAAAGGAATCATATATTGAAAGATGGTAAGCTATGGTAACCATCAACATGTGATAGCAAGAACAATGTCAATAACCAACTGATGAGTGGCGAGGTACCCCTACACTCAACCATACGAAACGAGCGTCGCACGCGCGATCCGGTCGAACTCCGCAGATGGACTAGTTGTGGTATCTAGATAGTTAGCCTTAGGTCGTAGTTCGCTGTCTTCCCATCTAGACTAGTTTTGCATATGTCACGTATGGTTTAGTCTAGATGAGGTTTATGATGTGTTCTAATTCTAACGCTACTCCTGATGGTAGTGGAAAATAATATTAACTAATTCTAAGATAAGAGGAAAAGGTAAGAAATCTAATCTAGCCTAAGTACGACGAG
>MNCI01013045.1:1051-56809 GCA_015680685.1 Gnetum montanum
TTAACCCCAAGTGTTCCTTGTGGCGTTTAGGCATTTAGTCTGCGGAGTTCGACCGGATCGCGCGTGCTACGCTCGTTTTGTATGGTTGAGTGTAGGGGTACCTCGCCACTCATCAATGATGATACTTATTAGGGAGAGTTGAAAATCCCTAATAATTTCAAATAGGAGCCCTTAGAGCTAAAAAATTTACTAGTCAATATGGAGTATGCATTTTTAAACAATGGTAAATGTAACATCTAAAAATGTCGGTGGCTAGAACATCAAGAGGTTATCGGGTGTACAGCCTAACCCTGGATCTATACAAGGGCCATGCTAGAGAAAATGGAAATGGGGTGCCCTAAATGGTTTGGTCGATCAGACAGGGACTTACGCAGTGTACAATAACTGTTTGTGAATAGTAATTTTAGAATGTAACACACGAAGGTTGGAATGAGAGAAAACGTAGCACGCACTATAGTAGAAGCATAGCAACGTATGTAACCAGGATAATGAACATGAACCAGTACTTCAATAATGCAAAATATATGCTATGACAAAATAGAATGAGAATTTGGGTAAGGAAATGCACCACCCCAAAAGAGGAAGCATGGTTAATTCACAAAGGTATACACAGTGTACCATAGGCACAGTAGGAGCGTATTCATAGCCTTGGTGGCATTGGGTCGTGAAGTCTGGTGCTCATTGTGATGAACCATGCCTACTAGGTTGGCCACTGTGATGTACTGTGAAATGTTCTACAAGGATACAACAGGGCTACAATGGGTCGTGATGTGCAACTCTGCCTCTTTGCCGGTATGGTGTGCTCTGGGTCTCGTTTTCCCACGAAGTTTAGTGCCAAGATGTCAAAATGTCAAATGCCAAGTGCCTAAAAAATGCTCACATCTAAGGAATTCCAACCACTTGGGAATGACAACAATCAAGAAATGTTAACTACTAGGGAATGCTAACAGTTAGGAAATGCTAACTCTTGGGGAATACCAACGGTTAAGGAATGTAACCATTGGGAAATGCCAACAGTTAAGGAATGCCAACGGTCAAAAAATGTAACCGCTGGGAAATGCCAACAATTAAGGAATGCCAATGGTCAAGAAATGTAACTGCAAGGAAATGCCAACCCTTGGGGAATGCCAATGGTCCTGGAATGTAACCCTTGGGTTCCTAGGATATTTATAGGGCTAGGGTTAGTCCAAAATGTAGATTAGGTGCCATGTGGCAGTGTGGTGGGTGGGACCACGCTGTCTGCTATGCTCATCCCATGTTACATGTGGGACATGGAACATTTACAGTGTTAAGTTGGCTATGTTGTGCTACACTGCATAGCTTGAAAATTGTGCTATGCTACACAACATGACATGGTGCTACGCTACATAGCGTGACATCTGTGCAGAAAGTGCCATCATTCTGATACTTAGAAAAATTTTGCAAATCTAGCAGTTGGAGTTGACTACACCCAACACTTTGGAAAAATTTGGACAAAGTACCACCATTTTGACACTTAGCCAAATTTTCAGTCATGATGCCAAGACCCAAAATTTTGTGGTGTTTCAATGGCCTCTCTTTGTTAACGTCTGGAGGAGTGGCCCGAGAGACGTCGACAAAGAAATACAAAATACCACAGCAGACATGTCATCAACATCACTCATCAACACAAGATCAGATGTCATTTTACCATGCTCAAGAGTGGTATGGGAATAAGGTTATGTTGAGGGACAAGGGGTATAGGCAATGCTAGAGAGATGAAATTTTAATGGTGGAAATGAAATGCAAACAGTGGATCATGATGTAAGATGCAAATTCAGCATGGCTGATAGTGACCATGGCATGAAGTGGTTTGCCCCTAAAAAATTAACCCCTAATTGGAGTGCTTATGAGAGTGTCAAAGTCAATCTAAGGCTAGGTCAATTGCGAAGCTGCAGCATTATCAATTTTCTTGGGGATGTGCTTTTCCCCTCTTTTTCTCTTTCATTTTTTTGTTAGGTGAACCTTCTTTGGGTTCAGCTTACTACTGAATGTTAGTTGTAAGTTGGCATCGAGAAGATCGACTTTGTTTCCTAGGGATTGACCATGCAACAGAGGTGCCCCATAGGATGAATTGTGTTACATCGACCATGGGTTCTATAGTTGATGTGAAGAGAATACCGTGTGCATCATAGTGTGTATGCATCTGAGGGATGTATAATCATGAGTATGTGGGAGATGAGAGGATATTAGGGTAATGGAGTGAATGTGCATAGGCTGTAATAAGGATGAGGGGGAAGGTGCACTCTTGAGTGGCTCAACTAGTCCAATCATGCATATCAGAGCAACGTAGTAACTTGCTGTTGTGATGAGATGCATCTTTGCATGACCACCTCTAAGGCTTCATCTTGCAAACACAACTCCAAGAAAACAAGAAAACCACACAACATGAAATGCCAATGTAAATGTCAGATGTAAAGATGTTGTAGGTGCTAGATGCGAAGATGTTGCAAATGTGTCAAATGTTGTGCTAGCCACAAGTGCTCAGGAAGTTGGTGAAAGTGCTAGGGTGATGATGCTACGAGTGCCCTAAAGGCCACACTAATGGCTAGTGCTCCAAAAGATCAATAGAATGGTGGGCAACGATGACGCTACGAATGCTCCAAAGGATTTCACCAATGGTAAGTGCTCAAACAGATCAACAACATGCCAGTTTAAAGTCCTGGTAGATTGTGAACCCAATTTAAGGTCCTGGCAGACCATGATGTGCTAGTTTATAGTCCTAGCAGACTATTGGATGCTAGTTTAATGTCATAGTGGACAATGGTTGTTGTGCCAGTTTAACGTCATGACCCAAGCACAAGTTGTTGTGCTAGTTTAACGTCATGACCCAAGGACGAGCTGTTGTGCCAGTTTAATGTCATGACCCAAGGATGAGCTATTGTGCTAGTTTAACATCATGACCCAAGGATGAGCTATTGTGCAAGTTTAATGTCATGACCCAAGGACGATCTGTGCTAGTTTATAGTCATAGCGGACTATCTGTGCCAGTTTATAGTCATAGCAGACTGGTGCTTACCTTGCTTGTGTAAGGTATGATGCTAAATGCATGGTCATGCTATGTGCCTACAAGATTCTACAAAAATCAGCTAGAAAGAAAATAACATCAAGCAAAACCTGTTGTAAACAAAGTTAAAATGGATGAATGAAAGGAAAGCAATGCAAAAGGTGATAGTTTTAGGCCGTTCTAGGCCATAGGCTAGTTTAAGGCCTTTTTGGGCCATGGGCTAGTTTAAGGCCCTTTCGGGCCATGGGTTTTTGTTGTTTTATGTTTTTTTTTTCAACTGCAATGTGTAAACTAAGTTGACGAATGTGTAAACAAAGCAAAATGCATGATCTAAAATGTAAACACATAGGCTAGTGAAATGTAAAAAAAAGTCAAAAATGCATGGCAAGTAGAGGGAAAGGGTAGGCAAGCACGCACATTTTTGGCCAAGGGAAAGTCTTGGTTATTAGTTGCTTCCTAATCAGGTGTAGATTAGGGGGTGTGCAAGGCTTAGGGTCCTCTGGGAGGCTATTGGCTTCAATCACTCATTCAGGTGTGTTAGTCTTAGGCGTTGCATTGGTTGCCGTAGGTGTACCACCAAGAAACTCTTCTTCCAAAACTTGTACCATGTCTATGTCATGAATAGTTGAAGAGGTGACATTATCACCATGGATGATAACTTGACCACCCTCGTATGGAAGGTGGATTTATTGGTGGATGGGAGAGGAGATGGCACATAGTTGGGCTAGCCAAGGCTTGCCTAGAAACATGTTGAAACCTGGCATCTCCTCTATGATAGTGAAATATGCACTAGTGGGGAATTGCTCTCTTGCCACAAAGGCTAAGTTGATTGTACCCCTGATTGTGACACGTGATTCGTTGAAGGATTTTAGACATGTGGCTTTAGTTGGCCTATTTCAACTGCTAGACCTAGTTTGTCAATGATGGAGTACAAGACTACGTTTGTTGCTACACCATCATCAACATATACTCTACGAATGGTACATTGCCCAACACGAATGTTAATGGATAGTGGAGCTATAGTGACCTCCCCTCGTTCAAATTTGACTTTGACTACATCATCACAAAAGGCTAGGGTTGTTGAACTTAATTCTTGTGGTGTAGGGGCAACATCATTGCACAGATGGATGCCTCATCTGCAGGGATGTCCTTCGTAATAGGAATGGAGGCCAACATTTGGGCCAAGGCTTGTCAATGAGTAGATGAGGTCATGACTAGATTGTACAAGCTAAACGTTGTGTTCTTTTTCTTGAGCATTTGTTTCACCTAGATTAGTGTAGCTACGAAGTCCTTATCATTAGCTATTGTGTTGGCCTTGATTCCCTCCATGTGGTTTGAGAGACAAATCTCACACGAAGGGGGCTTGGACTTGGTTTTCTTGGCCTGCTTGGGGGTAGGGGTCCCAATTCTTGGTTGTTGCTTGCTAGTTGTCGCCTTTGCTTTGGCCATGGAGGTTGTGAGGTGCTTGTTTGTCCTCTTGCATTACCATTTGGTTGGCCTACCTAGGTTGCTACTGGGGTCGATCCTCAAGGGAGGAGAGATTGAGACATTGCCCACTATTAGGCTTCAGGTAGGTGAGGGGCCATCACGTTGTGGGATCCTTATGACAAAGGGTAGTTTAGGAGTTGTTGTAGGGGTTATTATGTGACTAACTCATTGTGGCACCTTGATGATGAAAGGTTGCTTAGTGGTTGTTGTTGTTGCATCATGCCAATTTAACATTTTAGCAAATGGTTGGTTTGGGACCTTGACCACAAAGGGTGTTGTGGATGCCAGAGGTGGCACTTTGATAACAAAGGGAGGTCTCTTGTTTGTGGAGGCTGAGGGAATCCTTTCCTTGCTGGGAGGCACATGGATCACAAAAGGTTGTTGCGTAGGTTTGGGCTTGCCACCTATGCTAATGGAATTTATGACATAGGAGGCATTGCTTGTGTTGGATTAACTTGTCATGTCGATCACCAGTTGGCCTCATTCTATCATTCTTTGCAGGTTATCCTGCAAAGCATGATAGTTGTCTGTAATGTGACTAGCCAATTGATGATAATGACAGTATTGGTCCAATTTAAAATGTTGTGGGACTAGGGGCTCGTTTGGTACTACTAATGTGGTGTTCCTTAGTAATTCACAGTACCTATCATGTTTTTGGTGGGTAATCACTAATACGTGTTTGTATTGGATTTGCCCAGCTTTCAAGAGTTTCTCCAGTAGTTTAGAGGTTTGCATCGATATTGGTGTATACTTTGAGTAGTCCTTGCACTGAAAGTTGGGCCTTGGGGTGGCCCCTACTGATGTAGGTGAGTTGGCACTAGAGTTGGTGGTTTTGTCAACTAGAGCCTTAGGCTACTTAGCTATCAAGCCCTAGTTGGTTGCTTTTGTGCTTGTGGCCATTGTTGCCACTATTGTGTTTTTCTTACAAGCATGTTGGTTTATATAGGCCACATAGGCTGGATCATTGCTAGCTTGCACTACTTCCTCTATACTTTTTGCTTGGGCAAAGGCTTGGCTAGGAGACTTTGGGGCTAGATAATACAATTTGGACTTAATGAAGTCATTTACTGCACCTTTGAAGATGGGCAGTAGATGTGCCTCCACTAGGGGTTCATGAATTTCACTCAATGCAACATTCCAGCATTGAAGGAATTTTGACATGGGTTCTAGAGGCCCCTGCTTAACTTGCATGAGCTAGTCAAGGGTTGCTTCAAGCTTTAGGTTGTACTTGAAGCGTGTCATAAATTGACGTATGAGATCCTCCAAAGAGGAGATTGAGGCCTTGGGTAGCATGTGATACCAATCTAAGGCCTTCCCAGTGAGTGACATGGGGAACACCCACATGATGACCTGTGGCCAAGCTTGAAGGAGTAGGCACTCAGATCGAAATGTGACTAAGTGTGCATTGGGATCCCCTTCAATCATTGTACTTGGTGAATTGTGATAGATAGACCCCAATTGGGAGAGTTAGAGGTGGTACCGTAGGACTTATGGGATCATCTTGGTAGAAGTCCACCACCTTGATGGTGTTGAAAGAGGTAGCCTTAATTTGGTTGATCTCCTCTGTCAAGCTTTGGATTAGCTAGAATGCCTAATCCAAGCTTGGGGATGTGCCAGCCAGTTACATTGGTTGGGCTTGGGTTGGTTGCATAGCATAGGGCAGAATTGTTGGTTGTGGAGTTTTCCAATTTAACATCATAGCAGATAGGCATTGCCAGTTTAACATCATAGTAGATGGTTGTTGCCAGTTTAACATCATAGTGGATGGTTGTTGTTGTGTTGGCTGAGCGATGAGTGCAATGATCGAAGTAGGCCACACATGAGTGGGTTGGATAGACACCATTGATGCCAATGAGACAGGTGGAACGTAGGATGCTTGAGTTGTGTAGGGCTAGGAAGTGACCCCTACATGAGCATAGTGTTGGAAAAATGCATTAGTTGCTTACAAGGAAGGCTGAATTGGCATGGTCACCATCTCGGAGAGGATGGATGAACCAAATCAAGGAGGGGCTATACTAGGGAGTGGTCATTGGAAGATGGTGTGGAGGGGGTTCTCATGCTTAGAGTGGGCCTCGAACTCATCTTCTTCCTTCTGTGAGACTTCCTCGTAGGTTGTCCTTGCATCATGCTTGTTTGCATGGATGAGTTGGGACAACAACTGGTGGTAGGACTCTGTGAATGGGATTATGTCAAATAAGGAGGGGTTGTACTCCTGTCTATTTCGGTGGACTCGTTCGTAGTCCTGTTTTGCTTCCAAATCAAGGTAATCCATTGGTAGCCTTGCTTGGATTTTGGCACAAACAAAATTGTATTGTCCGTGCTTAGTACGGCTCGCTTTGGCTAGATTTTGGTAGGTTGATTTGGATTCATATTCATAGATCGAGTTGTGAAAGTTGTTATTTATAGAAAATGACTAAATTTGAAAACTACAAGAAAAAATGACTAAATATGTTAGTAGAAGGAAAATGGATAAGTGTAAAAATGTAGAGAAAATGCTAAGTATGAAAATGCAGAAAAAATGCTTAGTGTGAAAACTACTAAAAATGGCCAACTCTAGTGCTACACTTGCTACATTGGAGCTTGCTATGCTATAGCTTGTCAAGCTTGCTACACTAAAGCTTTCTATACTCTAAGAACTTGTTATGCTCTCTAGAACATCCAGAGTTTTGACCAAGTGTTCATAAAAAAGGTAGACGAAAATGGTTCAGGCCCTCCTTCTAGCACCAAAAACTATAACATCTAAAAATGTCGGTGGCTAGAACATCGAGAGGTTATCGAGTGTACAACCTAACTCCAAATCTCTATGAGGGCCATGCTGGAGAAAATAGAAATGGGGTGCCCTGAATGATCTGGCTAATCAAATAGGGACTTACACAGTGTACAACCGTTTGCGAACAGTAATTTCAGAATGTAACACATGAAGGTTGGAATAAGAGAAAACGTAGCACACACTATAGTAGAAGCATAGCAACATACGTAACTAGGATAATGAATGTGAACTAGTACTCGATAATGTAAAATATATGCTATGACAAAATAGAATGAGAATTTGGGTTAGGAAATGCACCACCACAAAAGAGGGAGCATGGTTAATTCACAAAGGTATACACAGTGTATCATAGGCATAGTAGGAGTGCAGTCATAGCCTTGGTGGCGTTGGGTCATGAAGTCTGGTGCTTGTCGTGATGAACCGTGCTTGCCAGGTTGGCCATTGCAATGTACCATGCAATGTTCTGCAGGGTTGCAATGGGGCTGCAATGGGCCATGATGTGCAACTCTACCTCTCTGCTGGTGTGGTGTGCTCTGGCTCTTGTTCACCCATGAAGCTCAATGCCAAGATGCCAAAATGCCAAAATGTCAAATGCCAAGTGCTTAAAAAATGCTCACATCCAAGGAATGCCAACCACTTGGGGATGGCAACAATCAAGGAATGCTAACTACTAGGGAATGCCAACAGTCAGGGAATGCTAACTCTTGGGAAATGCCAACGATCAAGGAATGTAACCACTGGGAAATGCCAACAGTTAAGGAATGCCAGCCCTTGGGGAATGCCAATGGTCAAGAAATGTAACCGTTGGGAAATGCCAATAGTTAAGGAATGCCAACCCTTGGGGAATGCCAACAGTCCTAGAATGTAACCCTTGGGTTACCAAGGTATTTATAGGGCTAGGGTTAGTCCAAAATGTAGATTAGGTGCCACGTGGCAGTGTGGTGGGTGGGACCACACTGTCTGTTATGCTCGTCCCATGTTAGGTGCGGGACATTGGACGCTTGCAGTGTTAAGTTGGCTACGCTGTGCTATGATGCATAGCTTGAAAACTATGCTATGTTGTGCTACACTACATAGCATGACATGGTGCTACACTGTGCTACGCTACACAGCGTGACATCTATGTAGAAAGTGCCATTGTTCTGACACTTAGAAAAATTTTGCAAATCTAGTAGTTGGAGTTGACTACACCCAACACTTTGGAAAAGTTTGGGCAAAGTGCCATCATTTTGACACGAAGCCAAATTTGCAATCATGATGCCAAGACCCAAAATTTTGTGGTGTTTTAGTAAACTAGTCATAATTAATGCCAAACTTGCTCCTAAACAAAAAGAAAAGCTATTGAAGATGGTTAACAAATGGTCAATAGCCTTTGCTTGGTCATATCCTAAGCTGACTAGAAGTGATCCAAAGATATGCTAGCATTGCATTTACATTGACCCAGCTATGAAGCTTAAAAGGTAGCCGCAGAGGTAGCTAAATCCCAAATTGAAGTAGATTGTTAAAGAGGAAATTGAACAACTCCTCAAGGTAGGGTTCATCTATTCCATCACGAATAATGAGTGGGTTATCTCACTCATAATTGTACCAAAGAAAGGTGCAAATGGTGAGTCTACATCAACTTCAAGCTATTGAATATGACAACATTTAAAGATCATTTTCCATTGCCAGTATGGATCAAGTATTGGACACCATATCTAGGAATTATTATTATAGCTTCTTGGATGGTTATAGTGGCTATAACCAAATCCAAATTGTAACAAAATATTAGGCAAAGACAATGTTCATGAGTCCCTAGGGGACTTTTGCATATTGTAAGATGTCATTTGGTCTATGCAATTCCCCTACAACATTTCAATGCTTGGTCCTTACTATCTTCCAACAGTAAATCGATAGTGGTGTTGAAGTCTTCATGGATGACTTTTTCACCTATGGAGTAATATTTGAGCAAGCCTTGGACTGCCTAGAGCAGGTATTGAAGAGATGTGTTGAAACAAACTTATAGCTCAATTGGCAAAAGAGACATCTCATGATCCAAGAGGGCATTGTGCTAGGGCACCAAATTTCGCAAAAAGGGATTGAGGTAGACCTAGAAAAGATAGGGGTCATCCAAGGAATGACATGCAAACCAAATACTATTAAAGATGTTTGATCATTCCTTAGACACATTGGCTACTACTGGTGATTCATAGAGAATTTCTCTAAGATTGCAAAGCTATTGGTAGAGCTTACAAAGAAAGATGCATCTTTTATTTGGACTAAGGAATGTGAACATGCATTCCAATAGTTAAAAGAGAAACTCATACAAACGCTAATCCTATGAGCACCAAACTAGTCTAAACCCTTCCATATCATGGCAGCTGCATCTAACTACACCTTGGGAGTAGTACTCACGTAGATGGATGATAAGAAATGTCCATATTACATCCACTATGAGATTCAAAGCATTGTGGGAGCACAATTAAATTACACCACCATGAAAAAGGAGTTAATGATAGTGGTGTATGCTTTAGAAAAGTTCAAGCACTATGTGCTTGGCTACGAAGTATTTATGCACATGGACCATAGTGTAATCCAGTTCCTCATGAACAAGCCAATAGTGAGCCCTCTTGTCATACGATGGCTCGTGATCTTATATGAATTCAATCTCACAATGGTAGATTGAAAAGGAACCAAGAAGATGGTCGTTGACCACCTCTCTCACTTTAGATGGGATAACAAAGAGGAGGAGAGCTTGCTCTCTAATTAGTTTCCAGATGAAGTCCTCTTTACAGGAGCAATAAGTGAATAAACATCTACAAAAGCAACATGGTACAATGGCATCCTAATCTATCTTCTCACTTAAGAGATGCCACAAGATTTGGATTTGAAAAAGAAGAAACAATTTCTTCATCGAGCCTATTTCATGGAAATCAATGGACACCTTTACAAGGTGTGTGCTGATGGCCTGATTTTTTGGTGTGTACTTGATGAGGATCAATTGTGCATTCTCTAAGATGCTAATGAAGGACCTTGCGAAGGCCACTATGCAGGGAGATGCACAGCCATAAAAATCTTGATGGCAAGATACTATTGGCCTACAATCTTTAGGGATGTCCACCACTTTGTCCGATCTTGTAAACGTTGTCAATGAGATGGGGGGATGATCGCTTGCATGGAAGATCCTCAATAGTGGATTTAACCATTGGAACCTTTTGACATATGAGGCATTTATTCCATGGGTTCCATCACACCCATGTCTAATGGGAAGGCATATATTATAGTAGTAGTCGACTACTACACAAAATGGGTAGAAGCAATAGTTGTTACTAATTGTACCTGATCCATTACTGCTAGATTTATACAAAAAAATGTTGTAAATAGGTTTGGGACACCACGTTCACTAATTTCTAATAATGGAACTCATTTTACATGTGCCACTTTAAGAAAATTAATGCAATGCTTGGGGGTTGAACATAAATTAACAACACTTTATCACCCCCCAAGTCAATGGTCAAGTAGAGGTGACCAACCGGGAGATCACAAAAATACTAACTTGGACCATTAGCAAATATAGGAAAGATTGGAGCACAAAACTTAACAATGCTCTATGGGCTTATCATTCAACTTGGAAACTTCCTATTGGCTATTCTCCATACGAGTTAGTATACGAGAAACTTTCAATGCTCCCGATTCAATCCAAGCTCAATACACTCTCAACTGCCTATGATCTAAATCTTGACCTAAGTCTAGCATAGAAAGAAATATTAATAAACCTGAATGTGTTATATGAAAATCAATTAGTGGCCCTATCCTTGAATGAGGTGAACAAGGAACTTAGCAAGTAACTTCATGACCTATATGAAAGGTAAACTTTCAACTAGGAGATAAGGTCCTCTACAAGAATCCTACACATGTACCCCAAAAAGAAAAATTTCAAATGTTGTGGGAGGGGCCTTATATAATTGATCAAACCTTTCCCTCTAGGGCCATGATAATTTACAAACCTGAAAGCCCAAATAAAAAGTAGCTGGTCAACATCCAACAAATAAGACCTTTCCTTGAACCAAGACAGGCCAATGCAACTACCACCTCGAGGGATGGACAACAACGTTCCATTTTTCAGATCTCCTCCTTCCAACTTAGTCATGGGCGAGATGGCCATTCATGCTAACCATTAATATGGCTTCTCAGTTTTTCTACTTTTTATTTTTTATGTTTTTTATTTTTACAAATTTTTTATTTTTAGATTTTTCTAATTTTACACCATTGTTAGTACCTTTGAACCTTTCTTAATTATTTTATACTTTATTACATATTTTAGTTTGTTTGATTTTTTTGTCTAAGTGTGATATTTCCTTATTTTTGCTGATAAAATTGCTTTATTATCATAGGACATAATGCCATTGTTGTTGTTTACTAATGATGATTTGTGCTTAATGTTGTGATTGTTGATGTCTAGTTTCTATTTTTGAATTTTGATGCCTGATGACTTTGACATGGTTTATTTTTCATAGAATAAGTAGTGAGTCCACATCATCTGCCCATCCAATAAACTCTATGGTTTTTCTTGTTTTGGGAATTTGAGGTGCCTTCCATTAAAAGAAACTTTTAGTCAATTGGTGACCTTGGTAGTTTCAAAATTAGGAAGGATTCAAAGGTTTGTAAAGGATGTGACTTCAAGGGGACTCAATACTCTTTGTACTCTTCTACTTGCTTAAAAAAAGAAAAGAAAAAAATGATGGGAATTCAAAGCACACCCCTTAAACACAAATAAGTCCTTGCATGATGTGGTTGTCATTTCAAAAAAAAAAAGAAAAAAAAAAGAAAAAAATGATGGAAATTCAAAGTGCACCCCTTAAACAAATAAATGGGCTACAAGCACTGGTTATGGAACCAGAAAGACATGCACCTATGCTTGAAAGTCCCCTCTAACTTAGGCCCTCTCTCTCACTTCCTACTTCTCTTTTCTTCTCTTTGTGGAATGGTGGTTGTCTTGTGGAAGCACTCTTATGTCTCAAGTGGGTGGATCGGTCTTAGAGTGGTGATGTGAAGTCATTGAAAGCAGTTGGTTTTGGTCTAGACTAAGGATGGATCTTCCTAGGTCCTTTTAAACACAAATTCCACAAGGGACTTCTTATGACCTCAATCCAAAACTCCATTCCACCTTTTCTATCATCCATCCATGCTACCATAACTCACCTCACTACCATGTTCTATGTTATGTTGTATGTCTTAGTTTGATGTGTTGGGATTCTTGAGTAGATTCTTTCTAGTTGGTCCTTAACTTGTCATGCCATTAAATCGACTATGGGCCTATGGACTTCTTAGTTGAGGTTATGTAATGGCAAAAAGGGCATGAGCCTGCTATGGGGAGGATCCACTTGCATAGCTTTTAGTTCAGTTAGTTAAGGTTCCTTACCTTTGACATTGCTACAATCCTATCTTTCGCATATTCCATTGAGTATTCCACTCAATGCTCCTTAACCTTTTATTTCATTCTTTCTTTGACATTGCTAATCAATCTTTCTCCATTTTTTCAAATTTATGAGCTTCAACACCCTCTTCTCATGTTTTCATACTGTTCCCTTTTGAGCTTTCATTTAATCCCAATTTCATTTAAAAATTCTTTGTATTTTGCAAGTTTGACCAAAGTCAACAATGATCAAAGGCTGCATCATTGAGGCCTCAACGACACACCCCCCCATCAATGAGGCCCAGTTGACTAGGCCTCGTTGACACAATGCAAAAATCCTATGTATGCTATCAAGCACTTAGGAATTTTTTGTCATTTGCTCACAACACATGGGAGATTTTGCAATTTTTTAGAGCCCAAAAACTTCCAGAGCTCCTAACTTCCTAACTATTTGTTCAAATCACTTTTTTTTTCAAACCTACACTTACTGATGGTAAGAACTTTATCATGGGGGCCACAAACCTCAAGGTTTATGATGAAGATTTTTGAAAATTTTTCTCTAACTCCCCCAAAGGATTAATAACCTTAACAATATATAAACATCAACTTTTTCAATAGTTAACCCTTCCAACAATCTCTGGGATGATTTATTAATGATAACACATAAATAAAATGATAGCTGAAGTAAGTAAATCAGCCATAATCATAATTTAGCCAAAATGTAATCATTCTTAAGAGACAAAGGCATCCCAGTTACTTTAAGGTTATACAATGATTGCTAACCCATGGTCTCATTGTGATTATAGATGGTAGAAAAATAGAAATGCTTGTAGGAAGAAGAACCCTCTCAACTAGGGGAGAAGCAGCCCAGAGCTGAACGGGGCCAACAAGAATAGGTCCAAGAATCGCTGGAGATAGCCCATGCAATAGGACCTCTTCGTGAGGAGCCCAAAGTGGAATCTATTTGATAGATTATAGAAGAAGAAGTGTTGACTGAACAATCATAGAAAGGAGAAATGTCTAGACCCATGCTAAGTCTTGAGGTCACTTTGACTCAAGCCTACCAAGACATCATCAAGTCCCGAAAGACCCAACGATCAATTCTTTAAGAGATCAACTTCAAGCCATTCCTTGAGAAAGCTCTAGCATATGTCAAGACTCAAATACAAACCTCTCCCATATGGCCAATAATCACATCCAATGGGGAATGCTATATGGAAGAGACATAGATCTTTTGGAGTAATAGAATGCTAGGGTTCGTTGTAAAAATCAAGGACATTCAAGTGTCCTATTTGGCAGAAGCTATTCCATAGGCACTTGGGTTGCCTAATAATGGAACACAATTGGTGGAACTATTAATGCAAGGTGATCCTGAGGCCAAGAGGGAGTGGACCTAGCGATGCTATGGGGTTGACCATAAGGAGTATGGCGCACTCACATCGACAGAGTGCATCTATTTCAAAATCGTGGTTTATCATCTCAACCCAATAGTGAGGCTAAGTAAGGTGACTACCTTCTTCACCTGAGCATGCACCGCTCTAAGCAGGAAATTTCCTATCAACCTTCCACAAGTGCTCTACTTGGAGATCAAGAAGCATTTCAAAGAAAATAAACATGGAATGAAAGCCCTACCCTTTCCATGCTTCATCCGGAAACTCTACAAAAGGGCAGGAATTGTTTGCTACTCCAATGATACACTTAAGCATACTCTTTGGCCTCATGGTTTAAGATCATGAAAGAGAAGATGTTAGTGATGATCCAAAAAGATGTGCCGCCACCACCACCTACTCAAGAAATAACATTGGAATCCTACACAACCATTGAGAATTTGCACAAAACCTGAGAATAGCTCTTGAGTGAACAAGAGCAACAAACATGAACAAGTGTGGCAAATCCTTCTATGTACCAACCAATAATGAGTCACCTTAATGAGGTGGCTCAAATCGTTAGCTAGATGGAGAGGGGTGGTCCAATTTTCTCTACCCAACAAATGTAGTTACTTACAAGGTTGGATCCCAACACTCAGGAGGTGATGATGTCTTTATCTCAACATCATCTATTCCCAGAAATTTCTAGAAATGCTGCCACTTTCTCAGTGCATTTGGAGAAAGATGAAAGGGAAATTGTCTTGGTGATGCAACACCAAGGATAGGAAACAATGGATGAATTGGTTGTTAACAATGTTGCTGAAGCATTAAATGCACCTGTAGCGTCTATACCAGATGTATTTGCACTTCCAGATGTGTAGATATTTGCAGGCATGGTTAGTAGAAAGTTAAATGCAACCTAGCATGAAGAGTTGTTGGAATGATTGGTGGAAACTAGGCAATTGATTCCAGACATCTTTGACTTTCTAGAAGACATCACTGCAACCCAGTCAGAGCTGCTAAATGTAAGGGGTAAGTGCATTATCTTGGAGGGACAACTTGAAATGACTCAACAACAAAATCAACACTTGGCAGTGGAGGTTGCCAAACTATCTGCCCAACTTGCAAATCTTGTGATCCTCAACCTAGTAATAACAAGGGATGAAGCTTTTAAACAACTTCAAGAACAATTCTAGAAGGCTGAGGAGGAGGCAATTATGACCATCTTCAACTAGTCCATAGCTAAAGTAAAAACATATGTAATTCATAAGGACTTGATACAGATGCATTAGGAGAATGAGACCTTGACCACACAAAATTATTGCTTATGAAATTTTGATGCTCAGAAGGACTAGATGTAAGAATTTATTCATCAACAACAAGAGTAGCTTGCCAGGGTAAACACAGAATTGAGGAGATTGGCCGCAAAAAACCAAAATTTGTCCATAGCGGAAGTGCAGGCCTTGTGTCAAAAATATGCCATTGAGATCATCACCTAGAAGAATGAGGCCCTCAAATTTAGAAAAGTGAAGAATCACTACAAAGACTAGGTTGGCTTGCAGAAGGAAGTCAATGAAAAATATATTTAAATAGCGAAGGAAAAAATGAATGAAGCCCTTTAGCAACTCCAACAAGGAAGAGAAATGTGGCAACCCATCGTTGATGGGATTGACACCTACAACAAAGCGGAGATCTGCTTAAAGGAGTTGCAAAATGAAGAAATGACCAGAATATACGAAGTTGGCCAATCTTTGATATGCAAACCTAGCAATGTTGACTATGGACAATTGCAGTCAAAGTTGGAGAAGCAAGTGGCTAGCATGTATGTATTATATGAGCTAGAGTTCAAGCATCACAAAGACATCAAGTAGAAACTTGAGATGGCAAATGCTGAACTTGAAGTTCTTAGAGCATAGTTCAGAGATCAATGATCAATTGCTAAGAACCTAGCCATATAGATGAATGACTACTAGGAGCTAAAGGACATAGTCAAGGTGTTTGACATTGAATGCAAATAGTTCGTTGCCTGATTCATCAATGCAAAGGAGTTATTTCTAACAATCTCATGTCCCAAGGATGTATATGTTCCAATCCACATTGGCAAAGCTACATGGATGATGCATGATCCTAGAAGTAAGGAGGAGAAAATGAAAGCACTGTTGGATGCTTTCCACCTCCTGCTTGAAGTTGCAGCAGTAGCAGGATAGTCGTAGCCACCTTAATAGTTGCTTATGTGTGAAGCCAATGAAGGTCCTTCAGAGCCTTAAGAACCACCATTGCTTAGGACCATTTGATCTTCTTCACCACACTTCATGTCATCAAGGAATGTGCTATCCAATTTTGAAGAGTCCTATCATGTTGTTCAATTTTGTGTCTTGAACACCACCATTTTTTGTACTGTGTTGATCCGTACACTCGGGCACTCCATTTTTGTCAACTTAGTCAATATGTTTTGTTTGAGAAAAGTCAGTTAATAATCCCATACCTTTCCAATTTTGTAAAAGAACTCAAGGATGAGTTTTTATTTAGTCATGGAGGTATGATGAGTCGTAATTCTATCAGCTGCGTCAACGAGGCCTAGTTAACGCATCATATCATGTGTCAACGTGGACCTGTCAACGTAGTATTTGTAGTTAGCTATAAATGTGTGTCCACCAACCGCATTTATGGAATTAGAGATTATAGTTACAGTGAAGCTCTTGCAATTTTTCCATTTGAAAGTTAGAATTTTTCTCCTGAGTGCCCACAATAGGAGCCATTGAGTGTATGGATCTTTATTCAAGCATTGTTGTACTTGAGCACAACAGTGTGTGTGGCAACAAAGATGAGCTTTCTGATAAACCTTGCAGCATTCTGGATAGATTAAATATTTTATTTATGCATTTAATGTTTTCAATTATTTATTAAATATTTTCAATAATTAAGTTAATGAAGCGATTAAGTAATATAGATTAAACACATAAGTATGACCACTTCAAGTGTAACACGTATTCACTTGGTAATCCCAGCAACATTATTACTTGGTACACCTAGTAGCATAGTGCTTGGTCGCCTAGTAGTGAATACATGGGTTCAAGACGTGTACGGAAAGTGGGATCCGATGCTTATGTTAGGATTAGTTAGACAATAGTTAATTAGTTAAAGTAAATTAGTCCATCTAATTACTTTATCTCTTTTTAGACATCAAAATCATAAAAATACAAAATGATAAAAATCATATGCCTCAAGTACACTTAACCATACCATTGTATGTCACAAGTGTAACTGGGAAGACAATGATTGACCTTAAGGCAAGATTTACTTCCTAGAGGATTGGTGCATTGGAAACGATAAAGTCCATAGAATTCAACCGAATCGTGCATGGACGTTTTGTGATTCGTATAGTTGGGTATAGCGGTACCTCACTGCTCATCAAGATAGAAACACAAATGGTGTTAGATTTGGGATGATGGAGAAGGAGAATTAGATTAAGAAGTATCTATTTTGGAAACTATAAGGTTTATGCTTACTGTTAATTTATGGCCAGAAGCAGGATTGGTTATGCTTACTGTTAATCAAGTAGTGTATTTTAACATGTTTTTAGTTGTCACACAATGGACTATATGGTCTTACAAGTTACTCTATTTTTTATTTACAGTTTCATAACTTATTTATAACTTTAGAAAAATAATCTCTAATTTAACAACTACTTTCAAAATCTTGGATTGAAATGATGTATAACTATAGATAAAATCTTTTTTATTTCTTATGTTTAAATGATCACTTCAAGCGATGATTGACGATCACTAGCTTAGTTATATATTCTTAATATATACCCATAATTTGGTTGAGAGAATCTTATTCGTTAACAACTAACAAGGTATTTCAGTCAAATATTTCACAACTTCTGGATGAAGAACAAGATTTATGATTATAATTTTGATGACTTTTGGATGAAGAACAAGATTTGTTTATCAAAATCTTTGTAATGATGGGATTAAGAAAAAAAATTGCATCATCTGTTGTATGTTCTCACTTTTGGCTGAATTTGTTCTTTTTGTATGCTCAGATAGGCAATGAAAATTTAGTTCAAGAATGAGAACATATGATAAATGATGTAATTTTTTTTTCTTAATCTCATCATTACAAAAATTTTGATAAATAAATCGTGTTCTTCATTCAAAAGTCGTCAAAATTATAATCATAAATCTTGTTCTTCCTCCACAATTCGTATGAAATATTTGATTGAAATATCTTATTACTTGTTAACAAATAAGATTTTCTCCACCAGATTATAAGTATATATTATAAATATATAACTAAGCTAGTTCTAAAGTTTTTTTCTATACTTTCTAAATATAAAACTCTTCATCAATACTTATTTCTTTCTATCCTTTCTATCCTTCCCACTCCCCTGCGTTAACTTTTTTTCTATTCATCAAATTCATAAATTTCGTTGTAATAAAACTCTTCACCAATATTTATTTGTTTCCAGCCTTCCTATTCGCTTGCTAACTTTTTTTTTAATGAATTTGTGGTAACTTTTTTTTCTATTCATCAGATTCATAATTTCGTTGGTCTTTCCTATTAGTGTCCTTATTTTTCTTGTTGGTCTTTTCTATTACTGTCCTTTATTTTCGTGCAGGTAACCTGTACCACGAATGTTTCTGGTACAACTTATGTTGAAGCAGTTTTATTACCCTCTCCAATCCAGGATGATGTGATGTCGGAACCCTTTCAAACTTAACATACCAACCGCGGAGATCATTTTCACTCGTCGTTTCCGAAAAATGTTCCAGCAAATTGTTGCTTATTTCTCACAGTAACCAGGTATACTTGGTTGCTGTGCGTCGCACATTGGAATGACCAAACATATGGTAACCCGTAACGCTGGTAGCAAAGGAGGTGCTTTAGATTTGGACTTATCCAGTGCAACGTAACTCACATTCAATCAGCGTGACTGATGTTTTTCAGGAAAAACTAGTGACAGAAACAGGGCAAGAACAAGAGCAAGAGTAGAAGCATCATGCATGTCTGCGGTTGCAGAAGCGCCGTGCGGCTGTGGATGGAAATGAGTTCGTCGGCGCGAGCCCTTTCATCAATTTCATGGCAAATAAGCGCCATGCCCGTACTCTCGCAATCGCCAATATTCGGAAGGAAAATCTGCGCATTTGCTGATGCGAAATGGCGCAGTTGTGGAAGAAGAGTAGCAGCAGCAGCAGCAGTCACAGGAAGAGGAAGAGATTATTCGAGCTCTGCGTCTGCGTCTCCCAACTGGAGTGATAGGCCTCCCGTGGAAACGGCTCCGCTGTTTCCCGGCTGCGATTATGAGCACTGGCTCATCGTCATGGACCCTCCCAATGGTAGCGATGCCACTAAACAAGAAATGATCGATCACTACATCAAAACCCTTGCCAAAGTCCTTGGCAGGTAACGTATGTCTGCTATTGCTGGTTTTCTTTATTTTGGGATTTAGGGGTTTGGGTTCTCGTGGTAAATGCTCTGCTTCCCTGGTTTTGCAGCGAGGATGCTGCCAAGAAATCCATTTACAATGTTTCCTGTGAAAGATATTATGGCTTTGGTTGCCAAATTGACGAAGAAACCTCAAACAAGCTTATTGGTATGTGTCGCTGTTCTGTTTTGTCCGTGGTTTTCTAATAGCTTGGTTTATGATTATGAGTTTAGAAGGTTGGTTGTTTAGTTTGCTTTTGTCCGATTTTTAAGTTTTCATTCCTTTACAGTAGTTTACAGGTGCCAACCAGGTAAGAAAACCCCTTTGTCAGGAGGCGAATTTAAGTGCTTATCCAGATTTGCATGCATTTTGGTATAGGCATTGCAAATCTTGGAAATGAGATAATGCTGGAGGAAAACTTTCAATTTCTCCCCCTTCCATCTATATCATTTCTGACAACAGATGATGAATCTAACGAGATTTGAAACTAGCATTGTTACTGCTTTAACAAACAAAGAATTTTCAATTTCGTTTTTCAGGAAAGACCCTTTTTTTGAGCTTCCTTCTCAATTATCTGGGGTTGGGTTAGTATTGGTAGGAGGTGTGGGAATCTACATCCAATATACTAGACATTTTCAAGGCAGGTTGGGTCGGTAGCCATTTTAAATCAAGTAGAATGCATGCATACTGGATATTCTTCAAATGAGAATAGCGTTGAGCATGGATAAATATTCTAGACGACATTGGAGAACCAAACAATCAACAATTCTGAATATCGAATATCCAACTTTGAAATGTACTATTTATTTGATCTTTGAAATTCATGATTATTATTGAGAGCTATAATTTCAACATTGAAGGTTAAATTGAAATGGCTTATGAATGGAGAGAATTCAGTTCCAATATACATTTTTTTGGGGCACAATTTATTTATATCTCAGAATAATCTGTCCAATAGAGCCTGTGACTTGCAGAATGCATGTAGCTCTTTGCAAAGAAGCTATGCTTTATTGATGCATATTCAAAATAGCAGAGGAAAATGCCTTCTTGGCTTAGCACAACAATCCCTTTATAATAGCATTCTTTTCGTTGGCTCACCTTTAGCAGTACTTTTTCTCTAATAGGTAAATATTTCCAAGTACCATACTCTGGGGATTATGTCCTGAGTTACCTTTAACATTCCACAAAATTTTGCGGTGCCGAGGATTGAATCAAAAACTCAGAGATTTTTGATTCAAGGTCTCAACTATTATGCTTTTGTGGTAAATTTCATTTACCTAGAAACTAAGAAACATTTCTAATTCTCTTTATATCCCAACTCCGCCACATAAAATGTACTATAGACGCTGAATATTGAATAATATTGTCTGGAATTTTTCCTATTACGATCTAGTTTTAGGATGAATTCCAGTTTATAGTTTCAAAATGTCATGCCAATCTGATCTAACCTTTAAGGTGAAAGGAACTCTGGATGTCAGATGAATGCAAATTCATGCAAGAAACTTGGAAAAATCAGCATAAAACAAGCATATGGTATTGCCTTGGCTGATTGTGATTTGAAGCATACCTTGATCTGCCTTTTAATTTAGGGGAAAGGTGTTACCTGATGTAAATGTACCCTGATAAGTGGAATGTTTCAAGACCTTGGAAAACTGTACAACTCAGCCCTTTAGGTCCAATGGTGCTGGATGCTGAGTCAAGTAAGTTGATATGCTACAAACAGGTGTCAGTAACCATTTAACGACATGCATGATTATAAATTTCAGAAAAAAACTGGGAGCACTGTTCAGTGTAGTTCACTATTTGGTGGTTTTCCACAGAAACTTTTGCTAACAAATGTGTTTACATGTTTTTCGGTACTCCACAAGGGATTTAACTTTTCTATAAAACATAACTTTTTTTAAAAAATATTGAATGCACCTTTGAAAGAATTTCTTCAAATGTTTTGTTTGTATTTTGTTTGAAATCCATTTACACATTTCAGGGTTGCCTGGAGTGCAGTTTGTCCTTCCTGATTCATATGTAGATCCAGAACACAAGGACTATGGAGGTCAGAAATTTAAACGCTGGAGTGACATACAGGCTTATTTTTGCTAGATTGCCTTATCTTTCGTTGATAGAGTATCTTGCTGAATGTTGAATTTAATTATTTAGGAGAACTTCTAGTGGATGGGAAAATAGTCCCAAGGCCTCCTGAGAGGCAGCGCCGTGTAACTCCAGCACCACAGAGACTAAATAGTGACAGACCTAGGTACAATGATAGAACAAGATATGCTAGAAGAAAAGACAACATGAGTCAGGGTAAGCTATTCCTGTTTTAAAAGTTTGGCTGGCAAAGATTTGAATGGCTAACCGACGTTCTTTATGTTTTCTCAGGAAGGTGAATTGGAGGGACAAAGAGACGCATGTACATCAGATATGCTATATGTACATCAGATATGCTTTATAGCGTGTGCATAAAAAAGGTCATTATTTTAGTAGGTCTTTTTTTCATTGCCTGATGGAGCTATTGGATGTTGCAACTAATGTTTTTCTATCAATGGGTTCTTCTTTTACAAAAAATGTATACCAGAGATATTTAATACAGTCATGCGACTTTGGAGGAGAAGCTGATAAAAGCTCATATTCAACTGGTTTTTATTCAAGCTGATGTTAGCAAAGAGGTGCTTTATGTTCGTATAAATTAAATTAAATGATTATTTAAGAGAATACTCTATTGCATTATCTCCAAGTTAGCATGAGGGTCCAGAACCTATTTCTTCCAGTGCTTCCAGTGGAAAGTTTGTGAGGCTCTAAATAGATTAATGAAGGTTACAAATCAACCAATTGAATGGCTTAAGGGTGGAGGCAGAAGTTGGAAAAAGAAGTTTATTGTTTTTATAGCAAAATGCCATTTATTTTGTAGTTTTTATTAAAATGTCCTAAGTAGAGGATAGCGGAAAGAGATGCAATGTTTTGAATTTAACATGTAGTTAATTTTGGTTATAATCTCTTTGATGTTTAATGTTAAACTGGAAAAGGTTTTTTACAATGATAATTGTTGGATGCGTTCATCATTTTATTGGATTTTCAATTAAAATAGATGTATCAATAAACTTTATCCCTATTAAGCATTATCAAGCATTTTTTTGTGTGCTACTTGTAATTATAAATATGTTACAAGGTCAATTCCAATAGATAACTATGTGGTTATAGACAAATTTTCTAAAAGTGGAATTTTAAAGAATTTGGCTATGTACTTTGGGGATGAATATTGTTACCAAAAAGGTTCGGGTTTTGACATCTTTCTTGGAAAAAGGAATCTTGAAATTGGTTTCATCTTTAAAATTCTAAAAGAATTAATTAAGAACTATGATTAGTGCTTGAGAAGTGAGGGATTGGAAATGTTAAGTGTAATGTGCAAAGTTGGATGTAAGGTAGATGTTGATGTATATAGTTGTAGAAGGGGAAAATGTATGCTTTTAGAGTTTAAAGAATAATAAAACCCAAGTATATTTCAAATGAACTAAAATGGTATAAAAGTGCAAAAAAGCATACATTATGAATTTGATCATGAGCAAATTGAGTAAAGATGTATTAGCTTAGTTTTCGTAGCAAGAATGGTATAGAAATTCTAAGTCATGGGTTTAATTGTAGTAGGCGACAATAAATTCCTTTAAAGGGTTTTATTGGACATAATAAGGTAACAAGGTACTTATATTGAATCAATAAGGAATGTTGTTCTTTTACTTGAATTTTTTAAACATATAAAATTCCCTAAAAGGGTTTTAGGGGATGTCATAAGGTAATAAGGTGTATGCATTGAATCCACAAGGTATGTTCTTCCCCTTGAATTTGTTTCTAATATTTTATTTTATTTCTTAACATATATGTAACATTGCAAGTTATGTTTAAACTATAGTTCTAGTCTTCAACTAGAAATTCTTCTTATAGTATTTTCATTCTAAATAAGGTAATAAGGTGTCCCCGTTAAATTTGCAAGAGATTCTTTTATCTTGAATGTATTTCTAATATTTTATTGAATTTCTTAATATATGCTTAACCTTGCAAGCCATAGTGAAATTGTAGTTATAGTCTTTAATCTTGAAATAGTATTTTCATCGTAAATAAGGTATATGTATTAAATCGATGAGGTATGTTGTTTTTCCATGTGAATTTACTTCTAATATTTTATTGAATTTATTAACATATTTATATCATTGCAAGCCATGTTAAAAATCTAGTTATAGTCTTCTACAAGAAAATCTTGGAATCATGCGTTCGATATAATCCATAATAATACTTGTCAACAATGCTACTTAAATTCAACACTTAAACTTATCATCAACATCATATTCCATTACTGCTTCTATAGCTATAACTTGGTTAAAGCTATCATGATTTTTAGCTAAACTAAGTTTTGTTGATAACTTTATTTGAAGTGCTTCTAAATTTGCCTTGCAAAAGAAAAATGTAGCAACATATGATTCAAGTACTTGAATTGACATTGCTTGTGGATGAGTGTCATTAGTATTCCTTTGGCTAATTCATTTTGAGTGTATTTTATAATCACAAGTTGGTTTTAGTTTAACCTCCAAATTAGTAGTACGTAGCAAGTTCAATTCTTGGACCATTCTTCTAATATGCACTTCTTGATAGATAAGACAAACCCCTTCAAATCTTGCTTTCTAAGGTGCTTATTCAAATAAATAAAAGTATATTACAATTATTTATCATATTCTTTTATTAATCACTAAGGCATAATTTACTTGGTTAAAGTATGTGACTTGTAATTTGGAAGTCAGGTTTGATTGAAAGGCTTGCTAATATATGTATCATTTGAAGGTATGGTATAAATGTATACTTAGGGACTATGGTGATAGATATTGATAATAGTAAATCATCATCAAATCCTTTGTTTACCCTAATTGTACCAAGACACTTATTTCTCAATTGGGAGGTTATGGATTCAATTCTTGCCTCTGCTCACAAGTGTGGTAGTAGTGGAGTAGGTTTGTGGTGGGATGCTCTTTTTTAGTTGGCCACATCTATCTTGTTGTGAAGATAGGTTGTACTATTAGCTTTGATGTTTATTTGTGTTTTAAAAAAGATGTTTATATCTATAAATAAAAATCATGATAGATTTCATGTTGATGAAATAAGCTCTTTTAATGTTTTGTGATATTGGAATTAGAATTGAAATCAAAATTTATTATTAATCCTTTTAAAGAGACATTAGGGACTATCATTTGGAGTGATGGTAAGGTGCTTTTTTCTCAAGTCGAAGACCTATGCTCAAGCCTAGGTGAAGCTACTCGAAGAGGTTAGGCTTTCTCTCATCCATTGAACCTTCCAAGACCTTGTTTAGTGGAATGAGTATTGTGGCTTTGGGTGATGATGATCCTTTTAAAGAGGCATCAAAGATCTATTTGGTGGAGCATTTACATCTAGTTAATTTATACCTTTCTTTGATGTAGTGGCCCAAGGCCAAAATAAGTTGCATGAATATATTCCAATTTACTTGTAGTTATTCTTTTTCCAATTTCAAAAGTTGCTAAATTATAATGTAGTTGAGTTCAAAAAATAAGGGAAATTTAACAAAATGAGTCAGTCATCTTATGATTACAATTGTTTACATTTATCCCTAAATAACAAAATACTTGTAGACCTTGCTTCTAAACGTGGTAGAATATGATGAGCATGCTTTTTTGTCTTGCATGGTTTGGTTCAAAACTTAGTTATTTATGAATAAAAAAATTTATTAGTGATGGTAAATTGCCTAAGTGATTTTAATCAAATTCTTTGTTTTAGAATTGGTAATAAGGATGAAAACTTATAAGGGCATTTCCAAAACTATTGTATTTTGTTTAATATTCATAATCAAATTTTAGTTTTGTGATTTGATACACCACCAACCCCCTTTCCCAAACTTGTTTTTTTTTTTTTGGTTCACTTCCTCTATGAAGTATTCTAAGACTTTTGAAATGTTAATTACGTCATTACAAACATGTTTATCAAATAGGGGATGTTGGAACCTAAAATAATGGAAACATAGGTAAACCCCAAGATTTGTAGAAGTTTATAACTTAGTGCTACCTAGTAGAATTGAATGTTTATCAAATATACTCATTAAATGCTTACTTAGATGTAATAAAATTTTACTTTTAGTTTTACATTGGTGCACTATAAAATCTTTCTATTTTTTTCATGGTAATAGATACTTATTTCACATCAAGAAGTTAGCTTTGTTATGATTACTTTTTAATTGCAATTTCTAAAAATTACAAATGGTGAAATTGATAAGATATCACAAATAGAATTGAGGTAGGATGGTCAAAATGAAGAATGACTAGTTGCTGAGCGGTGGAGTAGTCCAACACCCAACCATACGAGTTACAAGTGTTCACACGTAGGTTGGTCGAATTCCATGGACAAGGCACTGTAATTATGCTAGTAATTGGTTAGAGTTTGCGATTGTTGTCTTCCCATGTGAGTTAATAAAATTGATGTGTTTGGTTTAACTCATGATGAGGTATATGATAATGATGTTGTGTCGGTCATAATTCGCTTAAAAAACATAAGGTAAGAGTAAAGGTTTCTAATTCTAAGTAATAGTAAACAAATCTAATCTAGCCTATGTGATGAGTGGCCAGTCTTGACCTTTTGTTCACACCTTGGACTTCATGTAACTACTACTGGGATTACCAAATACCACACTATTGGGTGTACCAAGTGATAGTACTATTGGGTTACCGAGTAGTTACACTTAAGTGTTCGAGATTAGTCGTACTCATTCCACTTAACAACAAGGATTGTATAATGCATAGAAAGTAAATCAGTAACTAATGAAAACAGTAAACATTAAGCTAAGTGAAAACAATAAAATTATTCTAAGTGTAAGCAATAAAGACTAAGTGATGCTGGAATGATGTAGAGTAATTTCGATCTTTATTTTCCTGCATGAAATGTGTCCAAGTACATTCCACTCAAATAAAGACTTTGTTCAATAACTAGACATCACACTATAGGCATACACTCCTAAGTGCTAAGTGCTAAAATTAAGAAAACAAACTAATGGAATTTTGCTAAGTGTGAAAATGAAACTATGTGTAGACGGTGTGCTTAAGTGCTATACTTATAGGCCCACACACGTTCACGATATTAGATACATAACATCGTAGCTTGTGCCCTAATATCAGGGATCTAGTATTAGATACCCAATATTGTGGTTGAGAGAAATTTGATTTATCATACCCCCATGACTAATTGAAAACTCATCCTCAAGTTAAAACAAAATGAGGATAGAGTTCCTTACAAAATTGGGAGATAGATCCATATGACATTGACTCTTATATACATGACTTTCTAATGCCACAGTGGAGTTTACAAAAATGACATGACTCATGACGTAACAACTTTACAAAAAGAACAAAATTTGGTGGAGTTGGATGTACCCTTATGTTGGTCTAGGTGGCGGTGGCTTTTTTATTGGTTGCTTCCCCTTATCATTAGGCTTTTGAAATCTATACTAGTTTAGGAGGGCTTGAAGTTTTTCTTCTTCAATTCTGGGATCATGAACTGTCCATGCTAATGAACCAATGTTTGATGGAGTCGGCACATCCCATGGGGATGGTAGTTATGGAAACATCTATTTTGCTTTGATGTACCAGGCTGCAAACTGTCTCCTTTCCTCTTCAAATACTCTACCTTTTCATTAAGTTCATGGTAGTTTGCTAATCTTCTGACTAGGTTTATCGCTACATCTTTTTGCCTGTGGTAGTTAGCCTTTACTGCTTCCAGTTCAGAGTTTTCCACTTGAAGTTTCTATAGGATGTCTTTATGACCTACAAACTCTTTCTCATATAGTGCATAGGTGGCTGCTACTTGTTGTTCTAACTCATTTCTAGGCCTACCTGTTGTTAACATGGCTAAGTTAGCATAATGAAGGTTGGCTAGCCCTATGTACTCTCTCAAATCCTTGATCTGTAGGTCTTTGTTCTTTACTTCTGCCTAGTGGACAAGGGCATAACTATCCAGAATGAGTTACCAGTCAAGATTCTATGCTGATATGGAGTTGATTTTGGCCTTTGCCATTTGGATTTTTTTCTCATTTATCTATTTTTACATGGCCACTTAGTCACGGAAGTGTTCCTTGAGCCTCTCATGTTTCTTTGCCTCATTTTGCCACGAGTTGATTTCAATGGCTAATTTTTGTCTGATGGCATGTATGTCCTTCATAGAGAGGGTTTTGTTTTCTCTTGTGATGCGGCTCATGTCTTGGTTGATCCTCATCAGTTATTCCCTTAACTGGTGGATACTCTCTTCTAAGATGTTTTTCTATTTTTCCACCATGGTCAACCTCATGTTATTAGCAGCAAGTTGTTTATTCTCCTCTTGTACTACAGTAAGTACCTTCACATGTGCATACATCTATGCTTCAGCTACAGAGGCATTTCATATCGCTTTCTCCTTGTCATATGCCAATTATTTATTTTGCTTAATCAATTTGCTGATCTTCTGTGTTTTGAATTGCTCGATTTGGTTAGGTGCAACAATTGTGTGGGATCTCTCCTTTCAGCTCTTAGGGCTATGAACTCTTCTTGTAGTTTCAAAAATTTTGCTTCCACATGCTCTACCCTAGTCTCTACCATGACCAGTTTTCCTTTGGTAGCTATGAGTTTAGATTGTACTACAGTGACATGATTAGGGATGTCAAATAGTGTTGTCATGACTTGCCTAGTCTGTAGTAGTTTGTCGAGCACATCCTCATGATTAGCAGGAGTCATTGAGGTTCTAGCTAACTTATGAGCATCTTTGGCTTCAATTAGATCTATTGATGGCACACCAAGTACATTGAAAGATTCTTTGATGTGATTTGTGATTACCTCTACTACTCCCACTGCATCCTAGTATTGCATTACCACAATTGTGGCTCCTTCTCCAGTCTCTAGCACCACTTGGAATGATGCAGCATTCCTAGAGATTGCCATTGATCCTACCCTCTTGACTATAATAAACTTTGTCCACTTGTTAGATCAACTAAAACTATGGGTCTAATGGCACTATCAATAACTTTGTACAAATTGGCTTCATCCCTCATTTTCCAGATGATTGTTTGTACAATTTGTTGTAGATGACTCATTGATGATCTATAATCTTGTGACAACGGTGGTGGAACTTGCTATTCTTGTTGTTGCTGTTGTTACTATGAGCTTCTAGGCCCTACTTTTTGTTATTATTGTTGTTGCTCTTGTTCTTGTTCTTGATTTTGCTCTTCACCATGGTCTTTCCTTGGTGGAGTTGGTTTGAGCAACTCAGTATATGAAGCATTTTAGGCTCTCTTGGGAACATCATTGGTGTATCCTAAGATTTTGGCTTGCTTGCACAACTTCCTGATAAAGCAAAGGAATGGAAGTGTTGGCTTCCCTACCTTCTTATTTTCAAATCACCTTTGGGTTTCCATGAAGTATAGTTGTGCAAGGTTGACATTGTATTTGCCCATCAAAGTTACACTACCTCTAGTCACATAAGTTAATAGTTGATTAATTCTTCTTATTGGAAATAAGTGATAAATGCCAATTTTAAAGTATATTCTCTCATCTAAAGTTAGCTTATTATAGGCTTTATCTTTTTTTCCATAAGCCCATTTTAGCCATAGCTTTCTAGTTTTAGGATTAGATCAGGTGGACAGATGTGCTACCTGTACTCCTTCATTGGGTATGTTTAGAGCTTCTGCAATTACCTTGATTGAGAATGATACTGAGATTCCTCCAATGTTGACAGTAGTACCCTCTTCCTTATTGTGCCAAAATTGGTAAGTCTTTCTAAGGTACCACTCATCATTCTATGATAGGATAGGACATAACAATGATGCTTGGAGTTGCGTCTGTACCACTTGAGGGACAAATTCCATAAATGGACCAATGTTCATTTCCATGATCACCGTGTTCAAGATGGATCTTTCTTGAATTACTTGGAGGTAGTCCTGTGACAACTTGAGGCATTTTTCTTTGACTTGTGGTTCATCTACCTCTCCTTGGGCCGATTGTCCTATAGTATGAGTGTCTTGAAGAATGTTAAACAATTATGCTTCTTGCTCCTCATATTATGGTTCTTGGCCTCTATTTCAGCCTCTACCTTGGCCTCTTGGTTGTTTGCTCAATTCTTGTGAAGGTCCTCCTTATGCTCCTCTCTTTAGGGCCATCTATAATCATTAAGGATTAAAAATTACTAAGGTATTCACATTTATTCTTAATATTTTTATAATTAATTATTTCTTTAAGCATTTAATATTTTAAGTAATTTCCTTTAATGTTTTAAGTAATTAAGTAATTAATTAAGATAAATTAAATAGTAAACACAAGTATGACCACTTCGAGCATACATGTAACACTTGGTAATCCTAGTAATGCTTAACATTATGTAACCCAGTAGAATTATACATGTTTAGGATGTGTACGACAAGTGGGAATGGATGCTCATGTTAGGATTAGTTAAGTGTTAGCTAGTTAGATTAATTTAGTAATTAATTACCTTTATTTTTAGCCAACTTATAACATAAAAAGATAAAAATGATAAAAATCATATGTCTTAGTTATACTTAACCATATCCTTGTACTCACAAGTGTAACCAGGAAGACAATGATTACAATAGTTGATTCACCTACTAGACTAGTGCATGTTAAAACCTAGACGTCCTTGGAATTTAATCAAATATGCATAATGCTTGTGATTCGTATGGTTGGGTGTAGAGTCTACTCATCGCTCATCATTGGCACCATTGTCGGGTGATGAATCACATTCTGTTGGTTGCATTGATGAAACCTTGTTGACGTGTCCTCCTTGTCTAGGCCTCGTCAACGAGGCCTAGTTGATGCATCATATCATGCATTGATGTGGCTCTATTGATGTAGTGCTTGTAGTTAGATATAAATATGCACTTCCAGCTACATTTATGGTAAGTAGAGATTGTAGTTGCAACGAAGATCTTGCATTTTTTCTATTCAAAAGTTAGAATTTTTCCCCAAGTGCCCATAGCAAGAGTCATTGAGTGTGTAGATCTTTATTCGAGCATTGTTGTACCTAAGCACAACAATGTGTATGACAATAAAGACAAGCTTTTTGATAAACCTTGCAGCACTTTGGATAGATTAGCTATTTTATTTATGAATTTACTGTTTCCAATTATTTATTAAATATTTTCAATTAGTTATTAATTATTTTCCATTCATTACGTTAATGAATCAATTAAGCCAAATAAATTATGCACATAAGTACGAATGCTTCAAGCATAACACGTATTCCCTTGGTAATCCCAATAGCATTATTGCTTGGTTCGCTCAATAGCATGGTGCTTGGTTGCCTAGTAGCGAATACGTGGGTTCAAGATGTGTACAGAAAGTGGGATTGGATGCTTATGTTTGGATTAGTTAAATGCTAGTTAATTAGTTAATTTAGTTTAGTTAATCCAATTCCTTTTATCTACATATCTAGCACCAAATTATAAAACACAAAATGATAAAAATCAGATGCCTTAGTTACACTTAACCATACCAGTGTACATCACAAGTGTAATTGGGAAGACAACGATTAACTTTAGGGCTAGATTCACTTTCTAAAGGACTAGTGCACTGGAAATGATAAAGTGCATAGAATTTGACCGAATCATGCATGAATGCTTTGTGATTCGTATGGTTGGACGTAGGGGTATCTTGCTACTTATCATTGGTGCTATTGCCACAGACTTTGTTTGTGGAATGTGCGCTATTTAGGTCTAAGTGAATACCATTAATATCTTTGTACGAACCTAAAGGTCAACATCATTCCCACTATACATAGAGTTATAAAAGTACATTGATAATTTTATTTCGTTTTGCAAAATGTCTTCTTCTTCTCGCAAGTATGAAGATACCAAACCACTGGTCCCACAATAATGCAAGGTGATATACACATCTAGATGAGTTTGTGTCGAACTTCACCTTCATCCTACATTAAGATGAATAGCTACAATGGTGTGATATGGAGGGCAATGTTGTCTTGCCCATCGATTGATTTATGCTCGGGATGCTATTCAAGATCCTTAAGAAGTTGGGCATAGTAGATCTTCATGAAAAATACGTTGTTGATGGATATGAAACTCAAAACTATTGTTCCAATGAAACACAATGTAAATGAGATCGATGTCATAAGAAACTCTATGAAGCTACAAAGGGGAAGCATTACACCAATCCCTTAGTCTTACTAAATCAAGATGACAATGAGGATCCTCCCTTAGAAGGTTCTCAACATGAAGACTCGCCATCCCCTATTATAGATGGTGAGGGTGTGAACTTGAACTTGTGATCCACTATCCATAAATTAGGTGATGAACCATGATTTTTCAGGCTCTGATATCAGGCCGTTGATATTGAGTATGTGATATCGTGGCCTCACTAGTGATATCGAATACACAATATCGTGGTTCCTATGTGAGCCTATAAATACACAATTGGGCACATGGGAGAGTCATAGGAAAAGTTAGTATTAGAGTAGGATCTTTTTATCAGTTTCAATTCCTCTCAACCCTTTCCCCAGTGCATGCCTGTAGTGTGATGATTGTAATTGTATGAAACCTTTATTCAAGTGTGACGTACTTGGACACGCACATGACTGGCAATAAAGATCGAGATTACTTCATCATTGCAGCATTCAGTTAGTTTTAATTTCTTACTATTATTGTTTTTTATTGTTTTCTTAATTAATATTTCTCTACCCTCATTTCCTATCCTTGTTATTAAATGCGGAATGAGTACAACTTAATCACAAGCATTTAAGTGTGACTACTTGGTATCCTAGTAGCATACCTAGGACATGCGCTTGGTAATCCCAGTAGTAGTGCACAAGGTCCAAGATGTGCATGGATGATTAAGGACGAATGCTCATCGCACTTAGGCTAGCTTAGATTCTCTTCTCCCTTTCCCTCTTAGCTTAAAACAAAGTTATTTTCCATTGTCCCTAGGAGTAGCATAGTGACAGGAAACACATCATACACCTCACTTTAGACTAAACCATACGTGACAAAGCAAATACTAGTCCAGGTGGGAAGATAGCGAATTGCGATCAACAAGTAACTATCTAGATATCACAACTAGTCTTTCTACGGAGTTTGACCAGATCGTGCATGAACACTCATATTCGTATGGTTGAGTGTAGGGGTACCTCGCCACTCATCATTGGCACTGTTGCTGGGGATAGTGCTAGTTATTTAGATTAGTTATATCATACAAGATTTCTATAACAAAGTATTCATGATACATCTCTTAGAAAAGAAATTAATTTCAATTAAGTCACACACGATTCACAACAATGTCTCTCTCACAAGACTATGATAACGCAACAGCCAGTAAGGTAATTCATTAGAGAACCAATGAATTATACGATGATGAAGATGAAGTTTGGAGTATTCAATCTGATGTAGGGGTCTCCTATGTACATAAACAAAGACAACATCGTCCCAACTCATAAATCTATAACCCACCTAGTGACAATGAACCCCTACTGGCCACTAAGAGCCTAATGCATATACAAGAGGTTGTTTGAATATCCCACAAGCATTGTAAGGAAAGTCATCTACCTAGGCTTGATTTAAACAACTTTCCCAAGTTTTTAGGAGGCTATGATTTAGACCCACAACATCATTTACAAGCCTTCTATGATGCCTGTGTATGGAACAATATTGATAATGGATGACAAAAACTTAAGCTCTTTCCTACGATACTCGTTGGCCAAGAATAAGTATGGTACAAGTCCTTAAGACCAAGATCAATTCGATGTTGGCTGAAAAATCCAAGAGTGGAAAAAAGTGCAACGTGAACCCTTGGACATGGCCTTAGAAAGATATTATGCATTGTTAAACAACTGCCCAGGCCATGGATTCTCCGAGGAAAGGCTAATGTACCACATCATAGATGGGCTCTGTAACGAGACAAGGGAGACCCTAGGAATGTATGCCCAAGGTTAATTATATAAACTACAAACCCACCAATTTCAAGAGCTTATTAAGTGGGTAGAAAAAGAAGAAAGAGAAATGGATAAATGGGAGAATGCTGAAAGCTCTCAAGAGGACCAAAATCTCAAATTAGCAAAGGTCCATGATCATGAAGAGGAGAAATCAACTCACCTCAAGGAGGTGGAATCATCTTTGCCAATACTACAATTACTAGATGAAATTGAGGCAAAGATCAATAAGATGACGAAATGGATACATGAAAAATGTGGAGAATATGCCAACACTATTAGAGGTAGAACCATGATGAACCAAGAAGCAGGATAGAACACCCTTGGACAATCGAAAAGAAGGGTTGAAGAGAATAAGAACTCAATTGCTAATCATACGTATCAGTGTAACATTTTCCTGTATGGTCACCCCAAAGGTCAATGTCCTATCTTGTCACATTTACATGAGCATTGGGGAAGAATGTTACATCCAGAGTTTGTACAAAAATACTATGTTCAATCACAGTGGCAAAAATCCTAGTCATGGGGGAGGCCACCCTCTAACTAGTTACACCCTTCATATCATCCAAACCCAAGTGCTTATCAAGTTCAACATCCTATTTCCCCAACTAGGTCAACATCCTCTATCTTGTCACATTGTTATAATTCTCCTAAATACTATCAACCCATATCCTATCCAACACGATCACCACCTCTTATTCCTTACACTTCTCCTTACTTTCAATATTCTCATCCTTCACCTCCTTCTACATCACCACCAATAGTACCAGCAAGTTTTGCACCACAACATTGACCCACGAACGTTACTTGTGCTACTACAGTCAACAGCAATGGAGGTCCTCCATAATGTTAAAAGTGTCCTTTCTTTAGGCATGACCAAAGAAAGAGACAACATGGTTCCGAAACCATTGCATCCTCCAACCAAGTGCAAGTTCAACACTGTGATGCATCTTTCTCCTCAAATACAATGCCTCATGTTATCTTAACAGGGCCATCACTCAATAATCCAACTACTAGGTGGCCCAATGAATATAGCCATGTAGGGAGACATATCGATCCTTGCATACCATCTTACAATCATGGGTGCCATAGTGC
Source organism: Gnetum montanum (assembly GCA_015680685.1). NCBI lineage: Eukaryota > Viridiplantae > Streptophyta > Gnetopsida > Gnetales > Gnetaceae > Gnetum > Gnetum montanum. The sequence continues at coordinate 35,597 of MNCI01013045.1, forward strand.
GTCAACTCCTTATCAATTGACTACATCTCATAATTTTCCCCATTATGCCTACTGTAATCAAGTGTGTGAACCTTAAATTATATATATTCCAACCACCACATCAAAGGACACCCAGTGGTTTGGATATGACTAGACTCCAATGTTTCCAAAATGCTTGGATCCAAAATTTCCATTTATTAATTGTAGCCATGCTCAACTATTTAGTTATGGGGGATATCCTCCATTCTAACAAGCAAAATTAGTAAATATTTTTCCTTTTCTTTAATTTTACAATTTTTGTTTTTCAGTTTTTCATCTTTCAATTTTTTGTTTTATCTTTTTATTTTTTTATGGGTAATCTCATCTATGAATAAAACACTCATGTGACTCGTTGGTTGAGGTGTTTTTCTATGCTATCAAGTCTTGGGTAACTAATTATTTGGACAGCGAACCCATCACATCCACCCACCCATTTTATTAATAAGAGGTTCTACTCTGGGTATGATGATATTCTTGTTATCATGAAAACTTAAAAGTAAATTTGTGCTCATTATGCCCAGAGCAAAAAATTATGGACTAAGAGGGAATAGCCAGGGTGTGACATCAAGGAAACTTGTGGATTCTCTTTGGTGACCTCTATAGGAGTTATCATGCAACTTGGTTGTGCTAAGATCCTTGTAGATCTAATGAAAAATGGGAGTAAGAGTAATAAAGGCACTCAATAAAAAAATGCTATTTTAGGGGGTCCCACTGGAAAGACATGCATCCATGCGTGAAGGTAGCTGACTTCTCTAGATTATGCATCAAAAAACAGAAAACAAAAACAAGAGAAGAAGAGGGACTGTGCCAAAGCAACCAAACAAAAAGAAAAAAAAAGATCATGACAAAAAGTGTTGGCAAGTAATTCTAAATCACTCCTCCTTTAAATGAAATACCAAGTGATCGCACACCTTGTTTTCATGGTACTCTTATGGTTGTCCATCATGGGATGAAACAATGTGATGTCACTGATAGGAGGAATGGACTGGGTCTTGAGTTTGGAGCAATGGGATAATGACACATTAATCATGCCCTACACTCAAGATTCATTGTGCCCTAGGTTAGCTACCTCATGTCCCAATCTTTGCAATCCATTCTACAATTCACCTCATCTCACTGTTCATGTATTTGTGACTGTGTCTTGTGTAGCATTGAATTCGTATCTCATCACGGTGGTATCTATATGTGTGTGTTTTGTGGAATTGGTATGGATTACATTTCACCCTCTAGTGCCTACAAACATTTTTTAGGGTAGTTATGTAAGGGCATCATAGGTAGGAACCTACTTTGGGGAGGACCCACTTGCATAATCCTTGTAATTTATACACATTACCATCACATCATTTTATCCTTTGAGTACCACATTGCCAACATTATTCTTTTCTTTATGAGCCTTCTAAGTTCAAACGTTCCTATGCACCATCTCATGTCCTTTTTCCTCATTCTATTCATGAATTTCATTGTCAGATTCCACCCCATTATGCCTTTTGTGCCTTTCAGTCTATTCAATGTTACCCTGCACCTTTCCAATTAACCTAAAATCCTTCATCTGTGGCCTTGAAAATTTAGAAATTGATTAATTTTACTAAGTACCCTATTTTCCATGGGGCGTGATATTGGGTTCCTGATATCAGGTCTGATGCGATATTGGGTCCACGCGATCGGGTACGTGATATCACATCCATAAAAAAAACTATATATATGGGCCCCCCACGCACATCAACATCATTTTACATTGTTCATTCAAGGGGAGTTCAAATTTTTCTCCACGAACTTGCTAACTTGTGCGCCTCTTGTTCCAACATCCATAACTTGCTCGTTAACGCTCCGATTCCCATTTCGATTGAACCCATCTGAACCTAGATTGTTCAACTTAGTTGTGGGGGAAGGGTACACTCCAAGTTGTGCATAATTTTTCTAGAATTCATCATTTCTTAAAGGATATCATAAAGGGTAAAGGATCATAAAAACTATTAAACACGTTGCCAAATCAACTTTATCTCTTCACTCATACTAGGGGAATTAATTTTTGTAACCACCTAATCAAATTGGTCCCAATATCAAAACTTTTAGGGGAAATTTTTATAAAATTTCCTGACTCTGGATCACACAAAATAAGAAACAAATTCATTAAAGACAATAAGTAAGGTATAAATCAAACTTTGTAAGCAACCTTACTAATGAATGGCCCCGTGTGATTGCAGATGATCCCTAAATGTGGACAATAAGGAGAACCCTCTCAAGGTGCGTCCAAATGACCAAGGAGAGGCACAGGCCAGGCATCTCCCAAGGAATGTGTAGAGCCTCCTGTTACTATGTAATCAGGACAAGCTGAAAGAGGAGTCGCTGAAGCACCTAAACAAGGACAACGTCTCATGTTTTCCCCAGAATGTGTTCAGGAGATCCATGAAAAGTCCACATTAGCAACCATGATTTTGGAACTCAACTTTGGACCTTTCATGGAGTTCACTCCTAAAGTAGTTAGGGACCAACTCAAAGGGTCCCCATTATGGCCTATCCTTTTTGAAAATGGTGCCTGGTACCTAGGAGAGACATACCAATTTTGGCACAATAAAGAAGAGGGAACCATAGTTGATATTGGTGGTGTTTCTATAGATTTCTTTGCCAAGGCCATTTTGGAACTGCTGAATCTTCTGAATACAAGGCCAAAATTTGCTCACCTACCCACTCACTCTGATGCTGATGCATGAAAAATCTAGTTAGAAAGGATGTACGGTAAGGAAGACAAGGTGTATGGAGAGTTGACATTAGAGGAAAAGGTCTATTTCAAGATTGGTACTTATCATATCTTCCTCAAGAAAGGATTAAATAGAATCTCAACGTATGTAGCTAGAGGAAGTGCGATATTGATGGGCAAGGTAAATGCCAACCTACCCCATCTGTATCTCACAAAGATTTTGAGATGTTTTGAGGAACGCAAGATAGGAAAATTTGCATTGCCCTTTCCTTGTCTCATCAAGAAGCTATGCCATGTGCTAGAATTCTGGTGTACATCAATGACGTCCCTAGAAGAGCCCAAAATGCTTCATTTTCTGAATTGTTGAAGCCACCAGCTCCAAGAAAAAGTGCTAGTGAGACATTAGAGCTAGAATAAGAATAGATGGTGGGGCCCATGGTAACTCGAACTACAGGACCTAGCCAACTCCCAAGCATAAGGCCAGTTAATAGTAAGAAGTAGGGCCCAACACAGGCTAGCAAGACTAACCATTATCACCACCATAGAATTATCGACCATCAATGAGCCATCTCAGGGCCATTGCTAAGACGATAAGCTAGGAAAGTCGTGATGATGCCAATCTCTTCTAGATCATTGACAACACTGTATGATCCAAAGTTTTCATAGATCATGCATGGGGCAAAGTGTCCATCCAAATAGGAGGAGGGCAGACACATTGGTCACAATATATCTTAGGAAGCACTACGTCCTTTCAGGTGTAATTGGAAACAAGTGAAGGTGCCACAGTCATGGTCATGCATCACCAAGATGTAGCAGGAGCCACAGAAGTGGTCACAGACTGCATAAAAGAGTCCTTCAATGTCCCTGTTGTTCCAGCCATGGATTTCATAGAAGCACATGATGCTCAAACTTTGACCGATCCCTTGATGACTCTTGTAGAGCATGAGGATGTTCTGGATTAGTTGCTGCAGATAGGATAAGTGATGACGTCCTTGCTTGACATCCTACAAGATGTTACAACAACTTAATCAGACCTCATCTCCACCAAAAGTAAGTTGGTCATGGCAGAGATCAGGACCGAGCATGCAGAGGCAAAGTTGAAAATACTCTAGGAGAGGCTCGTCACCTTGTAAGCAGCACAACGGGATCCATCTCAATTCATCCCCGTAGACCAACTAGAATCTTTCAGGATGGACAAACTCAATAAATTATTGGTAGATAATAAAAGAGTGGTGGAGGAGAAAGAGAAGGCTAATTGGGATGCTTCCAAGGCACAAGCATAAACATATGTGCATGCCAAGCACTCAAGGCCTTGTAAGAAGAGAATAAATATCTTGCCGTAGATAATCTTCGGTTGACCACTTTGGAGAAACAAAAGAATTTTCTCAAAGAGAATTTTTAGTAGTTACAAGAACAGTTAGTCAGGGTCAACTAGGACATGAATCACTTGGCTAAATAAAATCAAACCCTCTTAATGGAGGAGGTACATGCAATCCGTCAAAAGACAACAATTGAAATAAGTGTATGGAAAAACAAGGCCAAGAAACATGAGAAACTAAAGGAGCACTTCAGAGATTAGGTAGGGATGTATAAGCAAGTCATTGAAAAAGAGATCCATATGGCCAAGGCCCATATTAACACCTTCAGTGCTCAACATGCTGATTTGTGGGTCATATTGGACACCTATGCATTCGTCCACCAAGTAGAGCTCAAAAGCTGGGACCTACAGATACAAGATCTTACAGAATACATGGAATTGAAAAACCTATAGTATGCCAATTTATCCATGTTAACAACAAGACACCCAAGAACAGAGCTGGAGAAGTTGGTAGCTACCACTTACGCAAAATATGAAATAGAATTTGCGGAGCACAAGAAGATGTTGCAGAAGTTAGAAGTGGAAAATTCTAAGTTAGAGGTGATCAAAACTAGCTAGTAGGGATAAAAAGATGTAGTGGTAGACTTGGCATGAGGGCTTAGAAATTACCAAGAATACAAGGATAAAGTTAGAGCTTACAAGGAGGAACGATGGTTGTTTGTATCCTGGTATGTCAAAGTAAATCAAATGTTCCCACAACTGCCATTTCCATGGGAGGTGCCGACTCCATCAAACGTTGGAGCATTAGCATGGACAACACAAGACCCTTGAACTAAAGAGGAAAAGCTCTAGGAACTCCTTCAGAGCCATCAAATTTCAAAAACTGGAGCACAAGATAACGGGAAGTGACCCATGGAGGAAACACTACCACCTGGAACCACATGAGTTCCAACAAAGTTTTGTACTTTTGTAATTTTGTGTCCATGTCCCAATTTTGTTATATGCAATCCTCTACTATGACATGAATAAATTCCTAGTTAGTCAATAATCCCATACCTATCCATTGTGTAATCAATGGGGCTTGTTCTCATTTTATTCGACTCGAGGACGAGTTTTCATTTAGTCATGGGGGTATGATGAACCATGATTTGTCAGGCTCTGATATCGGACCCTCGATATTAGGTACATAATATCATGACCTCACTAGTGATATTGAATACATGATATCATGGTTCCTGTGTGAGCCTATAAATACACAATTGGGTGCAAGGAGAGTCATAGGAAAAGTTAGTGTTAGAGTAGGATCTTTTTTTCAGTTTTAATTCCTCTCAACCCTTTCCTCAGTGAATGCCCATAGTGTGATGATTGTAATTGTACAGAACCTTTATTCGAGTGTGACGTACTTGGACACACACATGACCAATAATAAAGATCGAGATTACTTCATCATTGCAACATTCACTTAGTTTTAATTGCTTACGGTTATTATTATTTATTGCTTTCTTAATTAATATTTCTCTACCCTCATTTCCTATCCCTATTATTAAACACAGAATGAGTACAACTTACTCATAAGCATTTAAGTGTGACTACTTGTTATCCTAGTAGCATACCTAGGACATGCGTTTGGTAATCCCAGTAGTAGTGCACGAGGTCCAAGATGTGTACGGATGATTAAGGATGGATGCTCATCACGCTTAGGCTAGCTTAGATTCTCTTCTCCCTTTCCCTCTTAGCTTAAAAAAAGTTATTTTCCATTATCCCTAGGAGTAGCATAGTGATAGGAAAGACATCATACACCTCACTCTGAACTAAACCATATGTGACAAAGCAAATACTAGTCTATGTGGGAAGACAGCGAACTACGGTCAATGAGTAACCATCTAGATATCACAACTAGTCTGTCTACAGAGTTTGACTAGATTGTGCGTGAACGCTCATATTTGTATGGTTGAGTGTAGGGGTACCTTGCCACTCATCATTAGGTTTAGGAAGAAGTGATAGCCAAGGTAGGGACTTAAGTAAACATCACAATAGCAAGGGATTTAAGGATGTTGATCTTAATAAGTGTAAGAGTGGTGGTGGACACCACAGTGGTGGTGGTGGTTCACATTCCTCTTCATCCAATTTTGAACATTCCTCTTCATCTAATGGTTCTCATGAAAGCTACCATCAAAAAAACCATGATGAAGGTGATCAACAAAACAACAATGATCATGAAGGCCACCAAAATTGAAGGGGTGGCTAAACCATCATCAGCGTCATAGATGCAACGATGATGATGATCTACTATTGGCAACATGAAGTATGCCCAACATTGCGAGGGTAGTGAAAATCCCAACCAGGCATATGCAAGATAGTTGGATCAAGTGCCTAGACATGAAAAATATCCCAAGATTTGAAGGGGGATACAACTCTAATTTGCAAACACATCTACAAGCTTTTCAAGATTCCTGTGCCTTATAGAACATAAAGAATGAATGGCAGAAACTCAAGCTTTTGCCAAGGACACTCATTAAGAAACTTGAAAGTTGGTATCGATCCTTGGAGCTGAAATATATCCATAGATGGAGTATGTTGTTAGAATTATTTAATGACAAATATCAAATGTACTTTAGAGTGTCTAATTTGAAAAGGAAAATCTAAGGCTGGAAACAAGGAACACATGAACACTTGGATGCTACCATGGGTTGTTACTATTCACTCCTACATCAATGCCTTGGCCATGGTTAGTCTTAGACAGAACAACTTTGCCACATCATAGATGGGCTCAGAGAAGAAACAAGAAGAACCCTTGGGGTGTATGCCCAAGGAAGATTGTTTGAATTGAGATCTCATTAGATCCAAAGGCTAATTGAGCAAGTAGCAAAAGAAGAAGGTGAGCTATGAAAAAGGGAAAGTGCTAAAGAGTATAATAGAGACTTGTCTATCAGAAAATAAGAGGTCCAATTTTGTGATGAGGAGGATTCACCACTCAATGAAGTGGTGACCAGAAAGACCTTACTCATTCAAAAATTTGTTTCTGACATTTCGACCANCTAGAAAGACCTTACTCATTCAAAAATTTGTTTCTGACATTTCGACCAAGTTAACAAGTTATGGAACTCTTTGGATAAAAAATTTCAAATTACTTTAAAGATTGATGGGGAATCCAAAGAGCAAAATAGTGATTGTAATAACAGGAGGTAAAAGAAAGCTGAATGTGCCTACTAGAGAGGTAAGGGCAAGGTTGTTGGAGTAGAGGAAGTTGTGGAGTCTGACTTTGATGATGAAACTGAATGTGACATTTGCCAATATGAACATCCAAAGGGATGTTGCCTTGTAGTGTCGCACTTACAAGAGTCAGTGGTATACACATTGAATCCTTGCCTAGCACGTAGGCAAGCACCAAGATGATTGCCTTACCCTCAAGGTAGTTCAAGGCAGTTCCACCAACAACAACAAGCTTACTACCTAAGTGAAACTCCTCCACAACCGTATGAACAATACCAATAGTGGTACCCACCACAATTATGGGGGGTGCCACCACCAAGGTAGTAGTATTCTTATAGGCAACTAGACCCATATGGGTACTATGTTCAGTAGTCCATTTCCCCTAAAAGTTCTGCAAGTCATACATCATTTCAGCATCACTATTAGCCTCTAGAGTATCACCAAACACATTCACCCTCTACTCGAGGAGAAAACCCATATCCATATCATCCTTTGCATCCCTCTGCACATACACCTCCTACTCTATCCATGTAGGGTGAGATTCCTCCACACCTGCAACAACGTAATGCTATGAGGTCTGTACACTTACAATCAATTTTTCAACCAAGTTGTTTGAATAATTGATCAAGGAAAAGACCTTTCTTCTGGTTCAATAGTCCTCTTTAGCCCTCACAATCTACTCTAGTTGATCGTGTTGCATCTCTAGCACCCTCATCCTTTGCATCAAATACCTTCGAGTGCCCTTTAAACTAAGTGCTACCTAGGATCCACACTGTAATGTTAATTGATGTTGTTTTTTACTAGATCAAGGCTAGCAATCTTCCTACAAAAAGATCTAATCTAGGAAGTCCATTCATTTATCTACAGATTGCTAGAAAAGAGCTATGAAAAGCTCTTATTGACTCTAGTTCTACAGTTAATCTCATCTCCCATGACATGTATAAGGCCTGGAACTTACCACCTCTTAAGAGGAGCAACATTCATCTAGAATTAGTAGATTAGTCAATTGCTATCCCTTTGGGCTTAGTAGAGGACATTGTGACTATAGTTTGTGCATGATCCTATCTTGCTAATTTTTTGGTAATCAAAGTGGGCAACTACAAAAATGACTTTCCCATCATCATGGCAAGAGCTTGGTTAAACATGGTTGATGCAAGAATGTGTATGCATGACCTATATTTAGAAATATCTAAAGAAAATGAGCTAGGAAAAATTGAGAAGAAGCATATTCTATGGATCATGTACACTGATAATGGGTGCAATTATGTGCAAAAGATTTGGTCCATCAAGAGCACATACATTAAGGCATGCAATTAGTATGCACAAAAAATTAACATTCAAAGGTGTTTGTATGTAGCAGCCATAAATCAGGAGGACACCCTATGGTTGATAGCTAATTCAGATAGTAGCACAATATGCATGGAGCCAACTAAGAGCTTAACATGTGCATATATAAAAGGCATGGAAAAAATTGAACAAGTTCATTTCCAACTATCTGATGAAAATGATAATACTTGTTGGTGAGAGTTAGAAATCCCTAATCACTTCAAGAGCACTTAGAACTAAAAAATTTACTAGTCGGTATGGAGTATGCATTTTTAAAGAATGGTAAACCAGTCATCATTAATGCCAAACTTGCTCCTGAGTAGAAAGAAAATTTTTTGAAGGTGATGAATAAATGGTCAATAGCCTTTGCTTGGTCATATCCAGAGCTAATAGGAATTAATCCAAGGATATGCCAACATCACATCTACATTGACTCAACTATGAATCCTAGAAGGTAGCAGCAAAGGCAGTTGAGTCCCAAATTGAAGCAAATCATCAAAGAGAAAATTGAGCAACTCCTCAAGGCAGGATTCATCTATTCAATTGTGGATAGTGAGTGGGTTAGTCCACTTGTAGTTGTACCAAAGAAGGATGGAAAATGACAAGTTTGCATCAACTTTAGGCTGTTGAATATGGAAACGTTTAAAGATCATTTTCTTTTTCCATTTGTAGATTAAGTATTAGATACCATATCTAGGCATTGTTATTATAGTTTCTTGGATGGTTATAGTGGCTATAACCAAATCCAAATTGTGCCAGAAGATCAAGTGAAAACAACATTCACGAGTCCCTAGGGGACTTTTACATATTGTAAGATTCCATTTGGTCTATGTAATGCCCTTGCAATCTTTCAATACTTGTTCCTTAGTATCTTTCAATAATAGATTGGTAGTGGTGTTGAAGTTTTCATGGATGACTTTTCCACCTATGAAGCTACATTTGAGAAAGCCTTGGACCGACTGGAGTAAGGATTAAAGAGATGTGTAGAGACAAACATACGACTCAACTGGTAAACAAGCCATCTCATGATCCAAAGAGGCATTATGCTTGGGCATCGAATTTTACAAAAAGGGATTGAGGTAGACCTAGAAAACATAAGGGTCATTGAAAGAATAACATGCCAACTAGAGACCGTTAAAGATGTTTGGTCATTTCTTGGACACACTAGTTACTACTAGTGATCCATAGAGAATTTATTTAATATGGCAAAGCCACTGGTAGAGCTTACAAAGAAAGATGCACCTTTTATTTGGACCAAGGAATGTAAACATGCATTCCAATCATTAAAGTAGAAACTCGTAGAAACACCAATCCTATGAGCACTAGACTAGTCTAGACCCTTCCATATCATGATAGATGCATCTAACGATGCTTTGGGAGTAGTACTCATGGAGATGGACAATAAGAAATGTCCATACTACATCCACTGTGCGAGTTGAAGCATTGTGAAAGCATAGTTAAAGTACACCACCACGGAGAAAGAACTAATAGCATTGGTATATGCACTTGAAAAGTTTAGACACTATGTACTTGGTTACAAAGTATTTGTACATACATACCACAGTGCAATTTGCTTCCTCATGAATAAGCCAACAGTGACTCATCGTGTAATACAATGGCTTGTGATCTTGTAAGAATTCGATCTCACTATGGTAGATTGAAAAGGGATCAAGAATGTGGTTGTTCACCACCTCTCTCACTTAAGATAGGATAACAAAGAGGAGGAGATGACACTCTCTAATCAATTTCTAGACAAAATCCTCTTTATTAGAGCAATAAGTAAATAAATGCCTAAAAAAGAAATATGGCATAATGGCATCCTCACATACCTTCTTACTCAAGAGATTCCACAAGACTTGGATTTTAGGAAAAAGTAACAATTTTTTCATTGGGTCAAATACTTCATAAAATCAATGGACATCCTTATAAGCTATGTGTTAATGGCCTGATTCATTGGTGTGTCCCTAACAAAGATTGATTATGTGTTCTCTGGGATGCTCACAAAGGGCCTTGCAGAGGCCACTATGCAAGAAGACACACGACCATAAAAATCATGATGGCAGGATACTATTAGCCTACAATCTTTAGGGATGTGCACTAGTTTGTCAAGTCTTGTGAATGTTATCAATGTGATGGGGGGATGACCAGTTGCATGGAAGGTCCTCAACAATGGATTCAACCACTAGAACCTTTTGACATATGGGGCATTAAGTTCATGGGTCCCATCACATCCATGTCCAACAGGAAGGCGTATATTATAGTAGTAATTGACGATTGCATAAAATGGCTAGAAGTGTTAGCCGTTATTGATTGTACATCATCTATTGCTACCCAATTTATACAACAAAATATTGTGAATAGGTTTTGGGTGCAACGTTCACTAATTTCTGATAATGGAACTCATTTCACATGTGCCACATTTAGAAAATTAATGCAACGCTTAGGGGTAGAACATTAATTAACAACACCTAACCACCCCCAAGCCAATGGTCAAGTAGAGATAACCAATTGGGAGATTACAAAAATACTAACATGAACCATTAGTAAATATAGGAATGATTGGAGTACAAAGCTTAATGATGCTCTCAGGGCTTATCGTTCAACTTGAAAAATTTCTATTGGCTATTCTCCCTATGAGTTAGTGTACAAGAAACTTCCAATGCTCCCAATCCAATTCAAGCTTCGTACACTCTCAACAGCTTATGATCTAAACCTTGACCTACGTCTAGCAGAGAAGGAAATATCGATCAGTCTGATCATGCTAGATGAAAATCGATTAGTGCCCTATCCTTAAATGAGGTGAACAAAGAATTTAGCAAGCAATGTCATGACCTTAGAATCAAGAAAGTAAAACTTCAACCAGGAGATAAGGTTCTCTACTGGAACCACACACATGTAGCCCAAAAGAAAAAATTCCAAACATTGTGGAGGGATCTTATATAATTGATCAAACCTTTCCCTCTGGGATCATGTTGATTTACAAACTTGATAGCCTGAATAAAAAGTAGTTGGTCAACATCGAGCAAGTGAATCCTTTTCTCGAACCAAGATAGGCCAGTGTAAATGCTCTATGTTATGCTCACTGTTAGGTTCTATGTTATGTTCTATGTCTTAGTCTGATGTGTTGTGATTCTTGAGTAGATTCTTTCAGGTTGGTCCTTAAGTTGTCATGATCATTAAATTGACTGAGACCCATGGACTCCTTAGTTGAGGTTATAGGACATGAGCCTACTATGGGGAGGACCCACTCGCATAGCTTTTGGCTTGATTAGTTAAGGTTCCTTACCTTTGACATCACTACAATCCTATCTTTCACATTTTCCATTGAGTAAATCGCTTAGTGCTTCTTAATCTTTCATTTTATTCATCCATTGAATTAATTTTTCTCCTTTTTCCAAAATTTATGAGCTTAAACATCCTCTTCGCATATTTTCATCCTATTCTTGGTCTTTTAAGCTTTCATTTGACACTAGTTTCACTTAAAAAATCTTCATATTTTGCAAGTTTGACTATGGTGGTCAACAGTTGTGTTGTTGAGGCCCCATTGACGCATCCACCTTAGTTGACAAGGCCCAGTCAACTAGGCCTCATTGATGCATTGTAAAAATCCTATATATAGCACCAGACACTTTGCAATTTTTTTTCATTTGCTCATAACACAAGGGGAGTTTTTGAAATTTTTCAGAACCCAAAACCTTCCAGAGCTCATAACTTCCCAACTATTTGTTCAAATCACTCCATTTTTCGATCTTGTGCTTACCAAAGGTAAGATCTTTATCATGGGGGCTATAAACCTTAAGGTTTTCGATGAAAAATCAATGAAATGTTTTTTTGGAAATTTTCCTAACTCTACCAAATGGTTAATAACCTTAATCATATATAAACATAAGCTTTTTCACAAGTTAACCCTTCCAACAATCTTTGGGATGATTTATTAATGAAAATACATAAATAAGTGATAATTAATTAATTAAACTAGCAATAATCATAACTTAGCCAAAGTGTAACCATCCTTAGGAGATAAGATATCCCAATTATTTTAAGGCTACACAGTGATTACTAATTATTTTAAGGCTTGCACTATCTCTTGGTGGCTATTCCAAAATAATGTGAAACAACAAATTCATTAGCAAGTGCAAAACTACAAAATTAACATGAAAAACTGACACATAAAAGGCATAAAAAAGCAAAACTAACCTAAGAGGTTGCATAGAAAAGGTGGTTGCTGAAGTCTCCCCTAAGGGTAGGGTAATCTCTCACTCTGGGGAACCACTAACCACTGTATGCTGAGCAAATAGCTTAAAGGCCTGACTCCCACCAATCGCCTCAACAAACATCTCAAGGTGACAAGCCTTCATAGACTCATCCTTGAGCTATTGTAAGTAGGTGTCTTGCTCTAGCTTGTGTGGCACTTGTGGTCCTTCTACTTATGTCCCCATTTACACACCTTGGCATTGAAGCTCTTCCACTCCTAATTCTTTTAAGAGAGCAGATCCATCTGCAATCGCTGCTCAACAATCTCCCAGGTAGCCTCATTCTTACCTCAGATTGCCAACCAATATTTGGCATAATCTATCTCTAATGTCTGCTAGGTACCATCCTTTTGTGCCTAAGCTGACAAGAAATCATAACAGGATTGGAGGTCCTCATTCTTTGTGGGCAAGCTTGCCATTACATCCTAGAGCTCATGCATGTGTTTCCATAGGTGCTCATTCAAGTGCCTATAGATCCAAAACACCTTTGCACTAGAAAGCGTGCACTTGCTCACTACCTCATTCACATGATGAGGCACCTACTGCATCTTGGGGGGATACTCAAGGATCACATCCAGATGAGCTACCTAGTTTGAATCCCAACGAAGCTTAGAGCCTGTTAGCATACAACAAACAAATCAATATTAAGAATAGACTAAGCATAGGAATAGTAAAATAGTTTAAGTAAAATGACATAGATACCAAGTTTGGGATTCGCCTATTGTATGTAGTCCACCATGTCCTCCACGATGCCTTCCATGAAGGTGAATTTATTTGGTGTCTCTACCCATGGCTTCATGTGGTGGGTAGGCACTGGTGGTGGATTGCTAGTAGGAAGGTCTAAGACTACAACACAACACAATGCAACGCTTAGCGAGAATTGAGTAGTTAAAGGATTGAAAGAAAAGGGAAAAAGTAAATGGTAACACAAAGTGCTCACTGAGCAAACCCTCAGATGTCAACATGGGTGGATCTCCTAGCTGCACACTATCGAAGAAGTTGGCGAAGTCACCCTCAAGGTGGAACAACCTCTCCACATCAAATTGGTGGGAGATCTCTAGGGCCTCTTGTGGCTCCCCCACCCCCACCCTATGAGCTACCTCCCTTTCAACCTAAAGAGGATCCATGTCTACTACCTCTATTATCATCGCTGCTACTTCCTTAACTACCCTCTTTCCTGACTCACATAGTGTAGCAATATTAGCATAATATAATAAAAAAAACATAAGCCAAATGCATCTATGGTGTACTCTAACCTACCACCATTGAACAGAGTGTGGATATCTTAAGGTGGACTTTCTTGACACCTACTTATCCAACTGTAGGGGGAGTCTCCTCTATTGGATGCAGCCTCTTGATTTTTGCCTTAGAGGGGCCTAATGTCTTCATAATGAATTGCTCCACCCTATTTGCATCCCCAACAACAGTTGGCAAATAGTCGCCTATACTTTCATGGGAATATGATGACTATGACCTCCCTAGATGTGCCTTCATCATAACTGAATTGGACTCCTCAATTCCCTCTGGAGGGTTTTGCACATGAGTGGTGGTAAAAAAATGCTTAATCCATGGCTTGGACAATTGCCCATGATCCTACACAACCCAACACCCATTGTCCCTAATCATCAAGAACTAAGGCCTTTACAAATAGGATATGAGGAATGCAAAATGAAAGTGAGAGCTTGCACGGACATTGTGGCAAAGTTTGGTAATCTCTTCCTGTAGCATGGTGGTAATGGAGGAGGCCCAGTTAAACCTAGTACCCTCCTCTATGACCTCTCGTATTACCTATGCCTGCTCTACCTCAAGGACCTTTCCTTGGGAGAGCAACTTAGGAAAGGCACGGGCACAGAAAAGAGGGTAAAGTCTCTAGACCTTAGGCACATGCAAATTCCCAACCATGATGCCTTTACAAGAGCAAGTGGTCCCCAACCACTCTTTGATCTCCTCCCTCTAGTTTGTCTCTTGATTGGGCTTTGTTAATGATTGACGGGCCCTCAGAGGGGAGGCTAGAGAACTTAGTAAAGAAGGTATCATTAAGGTCCAAGGCTACCCTCACTCCATGCATGCAAGTAACAAAATGGCATGTATCACAACTGAAGGAGTCAATGATGGTCACCATCTTGGCCATTGGTGTGCTTGGGCTAAAGGCCAAGAAAAGGTCCATCCACCTAGCATGCGCAAGATAATCAATCAGAACCTTTGAGGCCTAATGGCATAGCTACTTCCATGCCCCCTTTACATTGCTATACTTCATAATGAGGGTGGCTTCATTATGGCCAGTGGTAACCACTATTACCTCTCCTGAAGCAATGACAGTTGTAACATAGGCAAACACAATGTTAGTATCATGCAATTAACATGTGCATGAGAACAAGCAATAAAAGTCAAGCCAACATAACGAATACTCACGTGGAATAAATGATGTGCACGACATGGGCAGTGACACAACAAGCTCTCCAAAGATAGGCTTACTGCTAGCCCATCCCTCGTCAAGCCAATCATAGGTCTAGCATCGCTTGAATGCCTTTAGGTATTGGGTGGGGTAGTTCTGTAAGTCCTCTTCCACCTGTTCAATAATTACCTTCTGAAAGCTCAGACTAGAAGAAAATAACTCTAGCATAGTACAAGTCAAAGTGAGAGCCCCTATCTCATCATGGAGTCCCTCATCATCAACTTTAAACCTAGTATTAGACATCTGCAGTTAGTAGTTAGCAAATCTAGCATGGCTAATAACAATGAGACATAACGAAAAGCAAGAGAAATTACCCTCTAACACAATATATAGTTCCAAGTGGGTTCTAGAAGACTGTATGCATGCCCATGGCAATAAAAAGGTTGTTTCTCTTGTTATAACAAGAGAACTCCATCATGCTCCAAATCTTGGCTAAGGGACAAATGCTCCTCAAACCTAGTCTCAAGTTACTTGCTCGATCACCACCAATCATGAGCTCATTGAACATGAATCGTAGTATGTTGATGGCACTTGTAGCCTCCACTGCCAAGTGTGACCACATGATCATACTAGAGTGTTGTAGTAAGTAAGCCAAGAATTCAAATGTCCCTTGCTGAAACCACATCACTTGATGGCCTACCTTCATGTTAGGTGAAAGCATGTTGGGCACGAGCTTGTTGATGCAGGATAGGATGTTGATGAGCTCCATGACCACTAACATAGGCTTTAGTAACACCTTGCGACCATAATACAACAAAAAAATATAGTGTTAGCACACAACAAATTGCATTTTGGCATAAAATATTAACTAACACTTAGCAAAAATTAGCAAATTTAGCTCAAAATGACGTAGAAATATATCCTTAGGGTCCCTCATGGGGCCTTGCAAGCATAGGACGTCAATACACATTTGACGTGCCTGGTGCTCATTAGGGTACAACATTAACATAGCATTAACATTTTACTTTACATTGACATCATTTGCACCAACACGGTTTGCATGTTCTAGCATCCATATGTTCAAATTGCAAAATTAGCACTCTGGCATAGGTTTCGTGCATTCAGCATTTTTTTTACATGAGGCATTCTTATCATTGGCATTTTTGCACTGCATTTTACACATTTGGCATTCCAATTTTACACTCTAGGTGGTGTAGCATGAGATCCAAAAAAAATTGGCATTCTCAAAATTTTTCTAACTTTGGGTGCTGTAGCATGAGATCTAAAAAAAATTCTATTTTCTACACTCCCTAGGGAGCATAGCCAAAAAAATCACCAAATTTTTCTAACTAGCAGCTACCCTCCGCATGGAGCATAGCCCCAAAATGAGTGAAAAATCAACAAAAAAATTCTAACTATCGAGAGCATAGAATCTCACCACATTTGGAAATTAACTAATTTTAATAAAGTGTTATACTCCCTGGGAAGTGTAGCTGCCAACACCTAAGCTTCAATTGCCATGTCTCTTTCATCGCACCGCCCAGTTCCATTGCGCACTAATGGCATGTGTTTGGGTACTCGCCATGGCCATCGCCTTGGCAATCTCCTTAGCCCCATTCACCTCCTCATTGCAGCTGTCAGCCCTATGTCCACATCGTTGTCCCTTTCCTCATCCCTATGGCCTTCTCTCCACATGTCCCTATGATGCCTAACCCTACCTTTACCCTCACCTTGCATTACCCCCACATCATAAAATAAGTGATGGCCGAACCTTATCCCTTGGCTATAGCTATTTTTAGCCATAACCCTTGCCCTAATCCACCATTGTCACCACCCAGGCACCAACACAAAAAGGGAAAAAAGGAACAAAGGAACCTGTTGGCACATTTTGGCCATTTCATCGAACAGAACCCAATTTCATCTGGAAGAAAACGAATGTAGAAAATTAAAGCAAGATGAAATTAAAACAAAAGAACAATGCCCATTATTCAGAAGTTTGAAGTCCAAATGCAGATTGGGTGGACTTAATTGGCTATTGTTTTGTTTCATGGGTCATGCACACACATAATTCCCACACATGCTGCCACTTCCTCTAATCAAGTTCTCATGTCTTCTCATATTTTCGGATGTCTGTCTCATCGTCCATACCATATTCTCAGTTGCTGCACAGTCGTCTCATTAACATTAACATCAGGAAGCAAAAATTCTAAGCTGCATGATTCTTAGCCAGACAAAGAACTAGCAGGACTAAGATCAAAAATGCTAGAGTGGTTCTCCCAACCGTGATTGCTATGATGCTCAATGCTCCACGACTGTTTATGATCAAGAAAATATTATAGTGATTTTTGGATGTGTTTTATGGTGTGTTATGATGGACGTGGTTGCTGCTAATGGTAGTGGTTAACAAGAGCTAGACTTGTTCTGGTTCTGGAGGTAACAATGTGGGTATTTTATTTCATCTCTCTTTCGTTGATGTTGGGCATGGTTTCCACCACTTGGAAAATACTTTACTAGGCCACATGTCTCATCACGTTTTCTTCACCATCGATTACGCCTGGTTTTGCTTCCTCTCCGTTCGGCTAATATTTGGACATAATTCCACACAATAAATTTCTATACGACAGTGAGGGAATATTGCATCAGATGAGTTGCAGAAATTGCTAAACATTAGAATAAAAATCAAAATCTCCTCTATTGTTGTCCTTAATCGAGATTCCGAGCAACTTGTTGGTGACGACACACCAGCCAAGAATGACGCGGTGGTCTGAATTTGTGATGAGAAACTATTCCAAGTTATGTGCAATAGTAGATCTTCGGCAAAGCCATCCAAGAAGAATAGTGATTTTTTCTACAACTGGTTCCATCATTGAGAGCATATCCCATGAGAGAAGTCATGATTTAATCGACGCCATTATCGGGCAAAAAGAGCAATGATGCTATGGTTTTTGAAAGAGAATCTTTGGAGGGGAATCTACGACCACCATAGTTTTGGTTCAGCTACAAAATTAGGCCTCTTAATTTTTTGGGTTGAAGAGGAGGATTAAAAGAGATAACAAGGAGGAGGTCAGACATGCCATTTCTGCCATTTATGGCGGTCGCGGTGGGCCGATCAACCTGCCGGTTGAAACGTTGATGCTGAGTAATAATATTATCAGTTGCAAAGTTTTTGGGAAGAGGTACATGGATGAGAAGGCTGGTCATAGGATTGGGCCACAGGAGTTTTGGGAGATGATTGAGGAGCTGTTTGTGCTCAATGGTATGCTGAATCTTGGCAATTTTATTCTCGTGGTTATGTTGTTTGATTTTCAAGGCTATGTCTGCCGCATGAAAAAAGGTGAGCAAGAAGCTTAACGTACATGTGGGCGAGGTAATAGACAAACACTAGAAGCATATGTAGAGCACAAAAAAGTACACCTCTTAAGATATGGTGTATGTTCTCCTGCAATTGGCAAACGATCCACAAATTGGCCTCAGCCGGACAAGGGTAAAGGCGTACACACAGGAAATCGTCGTCGGTGGAACCAAAAGCTCTGCAACTTTCATAGAATGGGGACTAGCAGAGCTTCTCCGTAGCCCCACGTTAATGGAATGAGACAAAGTGGAACTTGATTCAGTTGTAGGCCACAATCGATGGAATCAGATATCCCGAATGTACCTTTCCTTATGGGGATCGTGAAAGAAACAACGTGTCTGCATCCGGTGGCGCCGTCACTGGTTCTATGCTCAACCAGGAAGGCCTGCACCATTAACGGCTACCATTCCAGGGTGAATCTAGATGAGATTTTGGGGTCAACAGGGTGTAGTGGGAAACATTTTGTATGATAAAAATTGCATGCCAGAGAAGCTGAAACTGATGTTTCCATAATGACAATTTGGATCTACGTTCAAGCACCTGCAGTACTGGGTAACATAAGAAAAAGGACATGTCTCTTTTAATAGAAAAGGACTTGAACGAACATGAAGATGGTGAAGGTGAAAATGACATTGCAGAACAAGAGGAGAATCAAGATGACAAAGATCGTGTTCTTTCACCGGAAATGGCAACATACCCAGGGATTGCTCCTGAATTCAAGCAACTACGTTGGAGTGAAGATGTGATGCCATTCGATACATGGCCAAATAGATATGTTGTAGATCAGGGAAGCATTTAATGTTTTTAACAGCTTTATGACCAAGTATAAAGATCACAAGTGGTCTGGAATATGGATTAATTTCATGGTTTTATCACTTAATTATACAAACAAGACGATGTAAGCATTAAGTTAGGGGCGAACGATATAACTCCCCAATAGATCCTAATAACTCTATAATATATATATATATAACAAGTGAATTTTTTATTTTTATAGTGATAATAACTTCTTATAGAAGTCATAACCTCCTATGGTAGTTATAACTAATTTTCTATAATGTTGTAACCATTACAAAGGCTAGTTGTCAACTACAACTTTTTTATCTCTATGGTAATCACTTGGCAACCGAATGGGCCACTTGGCAACTAAATGGGACACTTGTCAATTGGATATTTTTTATCTCTATGGTGGTTATAACCACCCAAAATGTTTGTAACTTACCTAACTACCTATGAGACCCTATAAAAGGGCTTCAAGGGTAGAAAGGAAAGGGGTCTCACTTTGGCTCAGGGGAAAAATAGCATTGGAAAAGAAGACATTATGAAAGATTGCTTATAAGATGACTTGTTAAAGAAAACATTTCAGCCTCTTTGTCATAGTCCTATAAGTTATGTTTATTTTTTATTTTGTTTAAATTGTTTAGCTAGTGGTTTAGATAGTATCATGCTTGGCAAGTAATTTTGGGATTTTTAGATTGCTCTTATTGTTCTTGTTGCATGATAGAAAATTTCTATTAAAATTTTGCCATAGAAGAGCTTGTGTTTGAAAGCCTTAAGAGAATTTTAGTAGTAAATTTTATTATTGTGCAATTTATAAGAACTGCTATTGAGATTTTTGTAAGAGAGACTCTGCATGTAATCAAGCCATTGAACGATTCAATAGTTAAGAGGGTTCAGAAAATCTTTGGTATTTTGATAGGACCAGAATAGCTTCTTTTATCTTTAAAGTGAATCTCCGTGGTATTTCAATCAAAAATCTTTTCAAGGTTTTGTTGAATGTAATTGTTGACATCCATTATCTAGCCAAAATAAGTCTGGTATGTGATAGTTTACGCAGCAATTTTTTGGGTAGCATAGTAGGATTGTCTTGAAGAAATTTCTTATTTGAGCCTTGGAAGTTTAAACAATTTGTAGTTATTGAATTTGGGATAGCTTTATTGTGAAGTGTTTACTCATATCATTTTACCTTGTTTAAACATTTGAGATCTTTACACAAATCTGCCTTCTTTTTCTCTTCTTTCTATTTCCATTGAATCTTGCTCTATTTCTAGTTTTCTTGTGGAACTATCTCTTTCTTTGGGGAAAAATAGAAGTAGATTCGCAGAGTTGTGCTCAAATGTTTTTGCAAAACTTTATTTGTTACAAGTAGGTATTATAAGGACCACATAGACTAGGTAATTGAACAGAATAAGAACTCTCAACAACTCACAGTACTTTGCAAAGTTGGCTAAATCTCTTTAAGATAAGTCATTTATAGTTTACACACAATCCAATAGTTTCATTTTTCACAACAACACACACACATACTCACGTTAACTACTGAGTCTGTTTGGAGGTATCTAGGCCTTGGTGTTGCCAGAGACCAGCAAACACCTAAATCTTGTTCGAGGACACTCGTTGACGATCGCGTCCCAAATGGTCACCAATAGTTCTTTTGGTGCTAGTAGGAGGGTTGAAAAATTTAGCCTCTAAGTTTATAAGCCTTATAATTTTAGCACATCAACATTCTTTGTTACTATAAAGGCTTAAGAAATTAAATACTA
Source organism: Gnetum montanum (assembly GCA_015680685.1). Classification (NCBI taxonomy): domain Eukaryota; kingdom Viridiplantae; phylum Streptophyta; class Gnetopsida; order Gnetales; family Gnetaceae; genus Gnetum; species Gnetum montanum. The sequence goes on from MNCI01013045.1 coordinate 56,713, forward strand.
TTTTTCAGTTCATGATCAAGAAGATTGATAGTTTGGAAAATTTAAAAGTTTCAAAAGATATTCTTGATTGTAAGATTGATTCTTCATTAGAAGAAGA
>MNCI01013045.1:57419-100858 GCA_015680685.1 Gnetum montanum
TGATAATGAGTTATCTAGTGTTCATTATGCAAGTAAATCTTCTAGCAATGGATCTAGCGATACTTATTCTCTATCAAGTTCTGAAGAAGATATGTCTTCAAATGAAGAATGTAATAATAATGAGGAAAATGGCTAGAGTCTCCAATCAAAAGAAAGACTAACTACTTCTAGACCCCAAAATGTTATTACTAATCCATCGACTAAGAGAAAAGCTTTTGAGCCAAATAGAAGAGATAAGAATAAAGGTAAAGACAATCAAGTAGAGCAAAGCACTCCAAATTAGTCTTTTAATAAATGGATAAAGAAACCAAGCTTTATTGGTGATGGAGAGTATGATTTGATTGAAGACCTTAAACATGTCAAGGCCAATATTAGCTTTTATCAGTTGCTTCAAATAGGAGATCAGTAAAGAAAGGCTTTAGAGTTCATTAAAGGTAAGAGGAGAGTTAGAGAATCAGAGTTAACTTATGTGTCTAATAATGATGAGAAATTAGAGACCTCATATGATTGTATTCCTGACAAGGAAGCTCCTACTTTCCTTTTGACAATGAAATTAAAGGATAAATACTTACACAATTATTTGATTGATTCTGGAGCTACGTCTACTATAATGCCATTTTCTATATGTAAGAAACTAGGTTTGATTCCTGAAAAATCAAATAAAAAGATTGTTCAAGTGGATAAAAGTATAGTGAAGATTGTGGGTCAATTACCAAATGTTCTATTGGAAATTGTTTCTGAACCCCACGTCAGAAGTAGAGTAAGTATTCAAGTGGCAGATATACCAGATTCGCATGGTCTCTTATTGAGTAAAAGTTGGAGCAAGAATTTCTCAGGTTACATATCAACAGATTATTCTCACATGTGGCTACCTTGGAAAGGAGAACCAAATCAAATATAGATCTATAGTGAACCTTTGATGATTGATAACATTACTTCAAATGGAAAAAGTAAAATGGTTGAAAATGGAGGTGTTGAAAACAAAATTTGTACACTCCAAGAAAATTATAGTTCTGAAAAAGAACCAATCAATGAAGATTCATGGAAGAAGCCTTTGTGTCCCAAGAAGAAGAAGAAGTACCTAATTGGGAAGAAAATAAGAATTCATCTGAGAAAGAAGATGAGAGGATTGCTGAAGAAAAAGCTCAAGAAGATCAAGTTGAAAGCTCCAGCAAGCCAGAAAATAATAGAACAACATTCATCACTTCAGAGATTGCTTATAAGAAGGTCAAAGATATGAGGATTCCTACCAGAGTAACCACCCTCACCATTCTCTTCCCATCTCAAGAATAGTCCATGAATAAAGGACTTGATAGCGTACAGTTTGTTTGTTTCCTAGGAATGAGGTTTTTATACCACCAAACCTTATGTTTGATGGAAATTTTTCTCCAAAAATATTTCTCTTTTCAGCTGTAAAAAGCTCAATAAAAGCTTCAATTATAGTTCAATTTTAAAACGGGATTGCATAAATTTATGGGGTAGAAATGTTGGCACATTTTGGCCATTTCATGGAATAGAACCNTCCCGTTTTAAAATTGAACTATAATTGAAGCTTTTATTGAGCTTTTTACAGCTGAAAAGAGAAATATTTTTGGAGGAAAATTTCCATCAAACATAAGGTTTGGTGGTATAAAAACCTCATTCCTANTAAAGCAAGATGAAATTAAAACAAAAGTGTAATGCCCATTATTCAGAATTTTGAAGCCCAAATGCAGATTGGGTGGACTTAATTGGCTATCGTTTTGTTTCGTNTTTTGAAGTCCAAATGCAGATTGGGTGGACTTAATTGGCTATCGTTTTGTTTCGTGGGTCATGCACACACATAATTCCCACACATGCTGCCACTTCCTCTAATCAATTTCTCATGTCTTCTAATATTTTTGGATGTTTGTCTCATCGTCCATACCATATTCTTAGTTGTTGTACAGCCGTCTCATTGACATTAACATCAGGAAGCAAAAATTTTAAGTTGCGTGATTCTTAGCCAGACACAGAACCAGCAGGACTAAGATCAGAAATGCTATAGTGGTTCTCCCAACTGTGATTGCTGTGATGCTCAATGCTCCATGAATGTTTATGATCAGGAAAATATTATAGTGATTTTTGAACATGTTTTATGGTGTGTTATGATGGGCGTGGTTATTGCTAATGGTAGCGGTTAATAGGAGCTGGACTTGTTCTGGTTCTGGAGGTAACAGTGTGGGTATTTTATTTCATCTCTCTTCCATTGATGTTGGGCATGGTTGCTGCTACTTGGGAAATACTTTACTGGGTCACATGTCTCGTCATGTTTTCTTCACCGTCGGTTACACCTGGTCTTGCTTCCTCTCTGTTCGGCTAATATTTGGAGACAATTCCACACAACAAATTTCTATACGACAGTGAGGGAATACTGCATCAGATGAGTTGTAGAAATTGTTGAACATTAGAATAAAAATCAAAATCTCCTCTATTGTTTTCCTTAATCAATATTCTGAGCAACTCGTTGGTGATGACACACTAGCTAAGAATGACGCGGCGGTCTGAATTTGTGATGAGAAACTGTTCCAAGTTATGCGCAACGGTGGATCTTCAGCAAAGCCATCGAAGAATAATAGTGATTTTTTTTGCAACTGGTTTCGTCATTGAGAGCATATCCCATGAGAGAAGTCATGATTTAATTAACGCCATTATCGGGAAAAAAGAGCAGTGATGCTATGGTGTTTGAAAGAGCATCTTTGGAGGGGAATCTATGACCACCAGAGTTTTGGTTCAGCTGCAAAATTAGGCCTCTTAATTTTTTGGGTTGAAGAGGAGGATTAAAAGAGATAACAAGGAGGAGGTCAGACGCACCATTTCTACCATTTATGGCGGCTACAGTGGGCTGATCAACCTGCTGGTTGAAACGTCGACGCTGAGTAATAATATTATCAGTTGCACGGTTTTCGGGAAGAGGTACTTGGATGAGAAGGCTGGGCATAGGATTAGGCTACAGGAGTTCTGGGAGATGATCAAGGAGCTATTTGTGCTTAATGGTGTGCTGAATCTTGGTAATTTTATTCCTGTGCTTGGGTTGTTTGATATTCAGGGCTATGTCTGCCACATGAAAAAAGGTGAGCAAGAAGCTGAACGTACGCGTGGGCGAGGTAATAGATGAACACCGGGAGTGTATGCAGAGCATAGAAAAGTACACCTCTCAATATCTAGTGTATGTTCTCCTGCAACTAGTAGACAATCCACAAATTAGCCTCAGCTGGACAAGGGTAAAGGCGTACACACAGGAAATTGTCGCTAGCAGAACTGAAAGCTCTGCAACTCTCATGGAATGGGGACTCACAGAGCTTCTCTGTAGCCCTGTGTCAATGGATCAAGCCAAAGTAGAACTTGATTTAGTTATAGGCTGCAATCGATGGAATTGGATATCCCGAATGTACCCTTCCTTGTGGGGATCGTGAAAGAAACAACGTGTCTGCATTCGGTGGCGCCATTGCTGGTTCTACGCTAAACCAGGGAGGCCTGCACCATTAATGACTACCATTTCAGGGTGAATTTGGATGAGATTTTGGGATGAACAGGGTGTAGTGGGAAACATTTTGTATGATAAAAATTGCATGCCAGAGAAGCTGAAACTGATGTTTCCATAATGATGATTTGGATCTACATTCAAGCACCTGCAATACTGGGTAACACAAGAAGAAGGACATGTCTCTTTTAACAGCAAAGGAGTTGAACGAACATGAAGATGGTGAAGGCAAAAATGACATTGGAAGAAAAGAGGAGAATAAAGATGACAAAGATCATGTTCTTTCACCGAAAATGGCAACATTCCCAGGGATTGCTCCTGAATTCAGGCGACTACGTCAGAGTGAAGATGTGACACCATTTGGCACATGGCTAGACAGAGATGCCGTAGATCAGAGAAGCATTTAATGTTTTTAATGACTTTATGACCAAGTATGAAGATCACATGTGGTCCGGAATGTGGATTAATTTCATGGTTTTATCACTTAATTATACAGACAAGACGATGTAAGCATCAAGTTAGGGGAGAACGATATAACTCCCCAATAGATCCTAATAACTCTATAATATATATATATAACAAGTGACTTTTGTATTTTTTTAGTGATAATAACTTCTTATAGAAGTCATAACCTCCTATGGTAGTTATAACTAATTTTCTATAATGTTGTAACCACTACAAAGGCCAGTTGTCAATTACAACTTTTTTTATCTCTATGGTGATCACTTGGCAACTGAATGAGCCACTTGAAAACTAAATGGGACACTTGTCAACTGCATATTTTTTATCTCTATGGTGGTTATAACCACCCAAAATGTTTGTAACTTATCTAACTACCTATGAGACCTTATAAAAGGGCTTCAAGGGTAGAAAGGAAAGGGGTCTCACTCTAGCTCAGGGGAAAAAAGAGCATTGGAAAAGAAGACATTGTGAAAGATTTTTTGTAAGATGACTTGTTAAAGAAAACATTTCAGCCTCTTTGTCATAGTCCTGTGAGTTATGTTTATTTTTTATTCTATTTAAATTTTTTAGCTAGTGGTTTAGATAGTATCATGCTTGGCAAGTAATTTTGGGATTTTTAGATTGCTCTTATTGTTCTTGTTGCATGATAGAAAATTTCTATTAAAATTTTGCCATAGAAGAGCTTGTGTTTGAAAGCCTTAAGAGAATTTTAGTAGTAAATTTTATTATTGTGCAATGTATAAGAACCGCTATTGAGATTTTTGTAAGAGAGCCTCTGCTTGTAGTCAAGCCGTTGAACGATTCAATAGTCAAGAGGGTTCAGAAAATCTTTGGTATTTTGATAGGACCAGAATAGCTTCTTTTATCTTTAAAGTGAATCTCTATGGCATTTCAATAAAAAATTTTCAAGTCTTTTCAAGGTTCTGTTGAATGAAATTGTTGACATCCATTATCTAGCCAAAATAGAGTCTGGTACGTGATAGTTTACGCAGCAATTTTTTGGGTAGCATAGTAGGATTTTCTTGAAGAAATTGCTTATTTGAGCCTTGGAAGTTTGAAAAATTTGTAGTTATTGAATTTGGGATAGCTTTATTGTGAAGTGTTTACTTGTATCATTTTACCTTATTTAAACATTTGAGATCTTTACACAAATCTGCCTCCTTTTTCTCTTCTTTCTATTTCCATTGAATCTCACTCTATTTCTAGTTTTCTTATGGAACTATCTCTTTCTCTGGGGAAAATTAGAAGTAGATTCACAGATTTGTGCTCAAATGTTTTTGCAAAACTTTATTTGTTACAAGTAGGTATTATAAGGACTGCATAGACTAGGTAATTGAACAAAATAAGAACTCTCAAAAACTCACAATACTTTGCAAAGTTGGCTAAATCTCTTTAAGATAAGTCATTTATAGTTTACACACAACCCAATCATTTCATTTTTCAAAACAGCACACATACATACTCACATTAACTACTGAGTCTATTTGGAGGTATCTGGGCCTTGGTGTTGCTAGAGATCAGCAAGCACCTAAATCCTGTTCGAGGACACTCGTTGGCAATCGTGTCCCAAACGGTTGCCAACAGAACCCTAGCCACACACACCCCATTTTGTGTCCTCCACGTGGTGTGGCCCCTAGTGAGGGAAATCCCAATCCATTGCTAGGACAAAACCCTTATTTTTTTCCTCTCTCCCTCACCCCATGCACTGCATCCCTCAGGAATAAACATACCAAATCCATCATAGCCCATGCATTGTCCCTTGTCCCATTCGCCACAAATAATTAAAATAAACCATCAATGTATTAACAAAGATCCACAATCCATCCATGCATCTCCTCCCCTTGGCTATAGCCACCAAGGTGGCTAGGGTGGTGGTGGTCCCTACCAAGGTAGGCCACCCTAGGACCCAAACCCCAATGCTAAGAAAGAAAAGCTAGAATGTGAAGAGACAAATGGTGCTAAAAAGCAGTGAGCATAGCAAGCATACTTCGTTGTCAATGGCACTCTCCTCTCCTCCACCTGCATCCATAGTAGGCATTCCAGGGCTCTCCTTCCCTCTTCCACATTGAAAAGTCCAAGGTGTTGATGGTCACTATGATGTGTCATCTTGGTGCTGTGCTCTGGCCATTGTACTCCACTTGCTACAATCTAGTGATCACTCCTACTTCAAACTGTGCTACGCTTCATAACTCCTCATTTACACTTTGAAAAATGATAGTTTACCCTTAGTGAATCATGTATATATACCCTCTTGGGGTAATTAAATGCATCACCTACTGCACTAGTGCTCCCACACTTGGGCAAATTTTCCTAAGTTTCTTGTGGAATGTAGTAAGAGGGGGCAAGCATAGAAAGGGATGAGTGTAGTAGCTAGAGTTAGAAAAATTTCTAAATTTTTTCTAAAAATCCTAGACTCAGAGAAATTTTTTGAGATTTTTTTGGTTTCCTAGCAAACACCTAGCCTGATTCCATGACCTAGACACTTTCTACTTGGCTTGAACTAATGCATCTTGCACAAATCATGGTCTGCTAAGACCTTAAACTGGTAAATCATGGTCCACTAAGAGCTTAAACTAGCAAATATTGATCCACTAAGATCTTAAACTAGCAATCCATGACCTGCTAGGCCCAAAAATGGCTTGCATGCTTGCTTTTCTGACATCCACTCTTGCATATTTAGGCAATTACTAATTGCATTACTTTCCTCATGTTATGCACTTTAACTCTATTAAGATAGGTGTAGCTTGATGTTCTTTCTAGTTTTTTTGTAGGATATGTCATAGGATAATAACATGAGCACACATGAACATCTTCATTGACCTCTGTTCCTCACTGGACCTCATGGTGATATCATCTGATGCATTGATGCCCAATGCCTAGACCTTGAGCCCACAACCTGCGATGACTATGTAACATATGTAGAGGCACTGCTTGATCGACTTGATCATCTAGTTAGGGCTCTTGATCTAAAGGTAAGTGACATCACTAAGGATCCCCTCGTTGAAGTCCCTATAGAAACACTTAGGAACAAGGTGAAGACACTAAAACTTAGTTTCTTGTTAGAGCCTCAACACATCCAAAGCATCATGAAAACACTCAATGACAACATCAAGGCATTTTCATGGTCCTATGAGGACATGGTAGGCCTAGATCCTCACATAGTGCTACATAAAATCTTCCTCGATCCTCACATAAAACTAGTTAAACAGAAAGCCCGTAAGGTTTGGACTGAGGTAGCATTGGTAATCCATGATGAAATCATCAAGCTCTACAAAGCTGGTTTCATTCAAGCAGTTGACTATGTAGAATGGGTCTCCAACATCATGGTTGTACCTAAGAAAAATAGAAGCATACACATTTGTATAAACTTTTGAGACCTAAATAAGGTGACCATCAAAGAAGATTTTTTGTTGCCTAGCATCAATCAAATAGTTGATACCACGACTAGTCATGCCTTGTTGTCCTTCATGAACTGGTTTTCTAGATACAACCAAATTCAAATCAATGCAAAGCACCAACTTAGTACAACCTTCATGACCCCTTAGGATATGTTTTGCTATACAATGATTTCTTTTAGACTAAAGAACAGAGGAGCAACCTACTAACGTGCCATGATGTATATATTTAGTGACTACTTGTTAGACTTGCTCAATGACTATGTTGATGACATAGCAGTTAGGTCCAAAATGGTGCATGATCATGGAAATGACTTAGACCACACACTCAAACATTGCCTTAGACATGACCCTAGGCTAAATCCTAATAAGTGTATCTTTGGCATCACGCATGTCACATGCTAGGTTTTGTGATATCAAAAATAGGCATACACATAGACCTTGATAAGATTAAGGCCACCATCAACTTAGCACTGCCAACTAACCTTAAGGATCTACATGAATTACAAGGTAACTTGTAATTCATATGTTAGTTTATCACATGGTTGATTAATAAGCTATAGCCAATGCAACATTTTTTGAAAATGGGAGTCCACTTTGAGTGGAAAACTTACTGCCAAGAGGCATTTAACAACCTTAAATAGGAACTGGCTCAACTTCCAACAGTCTACCCTTCACAAGGAGATAAACCTCTTTACATCTACCTTGCAACTTCTAACATGTCCATCACTTCTCTCCCATGTCAAAAGAAGGATGATAGTTCAGAGGTCCCTGTATACTACCTAATCCATGCGTTAGTGGCCCATGAAGCAAAATACAATGATGTGGAAAAGAACTACCTCACCTTAGTCTTTACACTTAAGAAGTGGAGGCATTATCTCTTCTACAACCAAATGAATGTCATCTGCAAAAGTAATGTACTTTGGGAAATTACAATGAACATCTATGAAAGTAGTCAAATTGCATGGTGGAAAGTAATAACCATGGAGTTTGACCTACATTACATAGCATAAGCATCAACTAAAGGTCAAGAAATAGTTGCACAACTCACAGCTTCACCAATAAACAATTAAGTAACCATAGATTCCAAATTCCCAAATGAGCATATTAGCAGCATAAGCCAAGTACTTGTCAACTTTGAGGTAATATTAGACTTCAATGATGCTTCAACCTCTCAAGGGGGTAGTGTTGCTGCCATAATCACATTTCCCTCCAGGGAGATCCGACCCTTGACTTATCACTTTACATTTCCTTACACTAATAACGTAGTAGAGTACAAAGGTCTCCTTAGAGGTCTTATAGCAGCCCATGACCTAGGAATCTAAAACCTAGCGATTCACAGCAGTTATCAACCAAGTTACAAAGGTTTACACTTGTAGAGAACAACAACTACAATGTTATTGTGACTTAGTGAAGCACTTGCTCCAATGGTTTGCAACTATAGATATCCAACACATCCACTACAATAATAACACCATTACCAATGCATTAGCCACATTAGCCATAAGCATTACATCCAACATGTTTCATGCCTTGCCTGCCTCAGTAACAAATTTCACTAAACCTGTTACACAAACAACTGACATTGCATCTGTTGCCACAATAAGCACAGTCCATGTGCAAGAGTGGTATGATGACATCAAGTCATACCTTCAATAGGATGAGCCTCCGCAACATCTGACCACTGCCCAAAAGGATGTAGTGTAGAAACGATCATGGTAGTAGATCATTGTAGGTGATTGCACACTATGTCGTAGATCCTATGATGGCATAATGCTGACCTACGTTAGTGACTGTGAAGTGTAAATGATTGTTGATTAGGTCCACAAGGGACTGTGCAGAGGCCACATAACACCTAGGGCAATGGCATCGAAAATTAGATTCTTAGGCTACTATTGGCGTTACATGGAGCACGATTGCATTTCCAAGGTCAAGATATGTAATGTGTATCAACGACATGGCAACTTAATGCACGTGCCACTCATTGAATTACATACCATACAAATCATGTGGCTATTCCAACATTGAGGGTTAGATATCCTAGGGCCCATCATGCAACTAAATATTTTACCAAGTGGGTTGAAGCCATTCCCCTTAGGAGGACCACATCACAGTAGATCTACAAATTCATCCTTGATAATATAGTGACCTGATTTGGTCTACCCATAACCATTGTCATGAATAATGGGCCATAGTTTAGCAGTGAAGAAACCAAATCCTTCTACGAATACTTTGGCATCAACTATTCCTTCTCATCACCATACTACCTATAGGAAAATGGCTAGGCAAAGGCCACAAACAAGGTCATCATCAACCTTTTGAAGAAGTTGCTTAGCAGCAGCAAATGATGATGGGACAAGCAACTAGTCTATGCACTATGGGCCTACTGCACCATGTGTAGAATAGCAACAGGTAAGATGCCATATAGTCATGTGTATGGATCTGAAGCAATCTTACCTCTTGAATTATAGGTCCCATTGCTTTGTGTAATTCTCTCGAGCTTCATTGATGAGGCCTAGAATGATGAGTTGAGAGCCATTGACCTCAACTCTATAGAGGAGGAGCACATGTAGACACTTGATCACATTAAATTGTATCAAGAGAAGCAATGGAAAAAGCACCACTACAATCAGCATCAACACCTAGTTAAAAGAGGGCACTTAGTTCTTAAGGTCATTTGTGAACCTATGGACAAATTCTTAGCCAACTAGGAAGGGCCTTTCTTGGTCACCAAGGCCTATGACAACAAAGCATTCAAGCTTGTTGATCTAAACAACAATGAGTTTTCCAATCTAATCAACCATTTGTACCTGAAGCTATACTATGCCTAGTACACAACACTACATTAATGACAAAGCAAGGTAAGCAAGGTAAGCAAGAGTTTGCTATGATCATAAACTAGCATAAAGAGTTTGCTATGACTATAAACTAGCATAGAGAGTTCTCTCTGACTATAAATTAGCACAAAGAGTCTGCTATGACTGTAAATTGACACAAAGAGTCTACTATGACTTTAAATTGGCATATCATAGTTCACTATGACTTTAAACTTAGCTCATCATTGGGCTACGACGTTCAACTGGCATCCACATCACACCTATCCACTATGAATATAAACTAACACAACAAGTCCACTATGACTATAAACTAGCATAACCCATCCTTGCATCATGACGTTAAACTAGCACAACATCCACCATTTTCTACAATGTTAAGCTAGCACACAGTAGTTTTCTAGGACTATAAACTAGCACATCATGGTCTGCCAGGACCTTAAACTAGGTTCATGGTCTGTTAGAACCTTAAACTAGCATGGCATGTGGTCTACCAGGACCTTAAACTAGGTTCGTAGTTCAGCATGTACAACTCAACATACATAATTCTATGAACAAGTGAGCGTGAATACTTCCCATCCTCCATCATCTACTCATCTCTCAATGGATTGGGTGGGGTAAGGCATTGCAGTTTTAGAATGGAGTTCATGTCTTCAAGAAAGAGCCTCTAGAACATTTGTGATGTTTCCATCCTTGGCACTTTGTTGATCCTCTAGATATGCCCTCAAGCATTTTGCTGACCTTCAAGAGCTACCACCACCATCGCCAGTAGTACCATCCCTAGGCTATGCCAATAACATTGTCAACCTTGGGTGTTTCATTAGTGGTTAGGGATCTCACCATCAACACCATCCACTAGAGTCTCAATAGTACGATGGCCCAACAACAGCATTACCATCCTCTAGCCCTCACCATTACCTAGGCTTGGAAGTTTATCTAGCAGTATGTATCCTTTCCATCTTGCTAAATTTCCAAGTTATTATCCTTGGTGTGGAGTCTTGAGCACCTACATCATCATTGCCCTTGACCACCTTGCTAGCCTCCCTTAGGTGCTTGCTTCCATTGTGGTTGTTGGAGCTTTTATAGCTTTCTGGCTCTAGCATTTGCACTGGCCTTCCTACTTTGGCACTGCAAGCTCTTACAACTAGTTCAACACTCATAGCACATGCAACGTCCTTACAACCACCAGTTTGCTCTTATTTCACATGTTGTGTGGTTATTTTCTTATTTCCTATACATTGTGTTTGCAAGATGAAGCCTTGGAGGTGGTCATTTAAAGGCATGATTCATTGCAGTGGCAAGGCACCACATTACTCTAACATGCCTAGTTAGAGTCACCAAACCGATCAAGAGTGCACATCCCTACTATCCTTGTTATAACCCACTTGCATTTACCTTTTCTACCTTACATTGACCCTGCCTTCCCTACAAGATTTTCCAATGCACATGGCACCCTTCTTTTAGTTGACCATAGAACCCATGCTGGACATAACACAGCTTGTCCTATGGGAAGCCTCTGTGGGTTAGTCAAAGCCTAAGTGGATGTAATGTAACTCATCTAGAGGAGGAAACACCTATCCTATAAATGCAATGTGGTTGCCTCAAGTAAAGCCTATTAAGTGGCACATAGTCCACTCAATGATAAACATCTTGTAGCTAGCATTTTGCAAAAAAGGGGATAAAACATGACCCCAAGCAAAATTTAGCAAAGTTGCAATTTTGCAACTAGTCCAACCCTAAATTTGCAACAGCCTTCTCATAAGCACTCCAATGAGATGCCAACATGTTAGAGGTAAGCCAACCTGGTGCTATGGGCAATGACTCTCTCATAAGCATTCCAACGATAGGCCATTATTTCAATGACAAACCACCATGGTGCCATGATTAGAGTCAATCATGTTGACTCCACATCTTGCAGCATGGTAGACCATTTGCATCTCATTCCTTTCTTGCTATTCCCAAGCTAATTCCCTACACTAGTTACCTACAACATGCCATGACCTTTAGCACTCCTGAGCTTGGTGAAGCACCATTTGGTTGTGTATCGATAAGTGATGTTGGTGTTATGTCTGCTATGGTATTTCAGGTTCTTTGTCAACATCTCTCGGGCCACTCCTCCAAACGTTGATAGAGAGGGGCTAGTGAAACTCCACCATATTCGGGCAACAAAACTTCAACAAAAAATTTGTCTAAGTGTCAACTCAAGATAAATTCTTTCTAAGTGTTTGGCCCATGCTTCCACTACTAGGGCTACACTCTAGAGTATAGCCAACGTAGCATGCAACATAGAACTAGATTTGCAAAATTTTCTAAGTGTCAAATAGTAGCTGCAAAAATGTTTCTAAGTGTCTTGCTACACTCACATTCCTCTTGCTATGCTCTCCAGTGTAGCAAGCATAGTAGCACTCTAGTGGCTAGTTTGCACTAGTGTTGAGCCAAAAGTTATCAAGCTAGCTTTGCATGGAAGAGGCATTTGGCAAATTTTTTAACACTTGAAGCTACCCCTCCTGCTAAGCTCTCGAGCGTAGCTGGCATAGTTAGAACAAGGACTACAATTTTGGCCAGATTTTTCTAATTGTCCATGCTATGCCCTTTCCCATCTTACTATGCTTGTTAGCATAGTAGGTGTAGTAGCAATGGACTTTAATTTTTTATAAGAATTGCCTAACCACTGTAGCTAGCGTAGCCACAAGGAACTACCTCCAAAAGCTTCCAAAGCTCAACACATGCCTTCATTCCAACTCTAGCACTCCTTCGACAAGTAAGATCAACAACTTACGCTCTTTTTGTACCCCTTTCCATGTCCCAAAATTGTACCTATGCTTGATCCCACTTGAAAGAGAGTAGAACGTAGTCTTAGAGTGTAGCCTCCAAATTGCATTATTTTGCATTATTTGTGGGTACATGGTAGTCTTGGCACATGCAGTATTGGTAGCATAGCCATAGTCTAGCAGTCTCTTGGGGTCTAGTGGAGCATACCAAAGTGTAGCACTAGTTACTCTAGTAGGAGTGTAGCAAAGGTCAACTTAGCATCACCTACCCCTTTGCCACGTGGCACTCAGTCCACACTTCATGCTAACCCTAAGCCTATAAATACCCCTGTATTCCACACTCTAGGGGTTGACAATTCATTCTAATGGTGGGCATTTGTAGCATTTGGCTAGTAAATCCAAGTAGCCGTTGACACCTCAAAGCACCACTTAGCACTCGAAGCACCTTGAGCACCCTATACACTAGAGCGTATCAACACCTTGGCAACACCTTTGCATCCCACTTAGCATCCCAATGCACCACAAACCCATAGGACACCGCGACAGCCAACATACTAGGCATGGACCTTATAGTAGATGTTAGTTTTCATCCTGGGATGTCCTAGAGACTCTAGCTACACTGCTATTGTTTCTATCTATATACTATGTACCTTCTCAAAACCCAATTGTAATTACTACACTCCTTGTTTGGGGTGGTACCATTCGTTCTTTATTTCTATCAAAATCCATTGCATTTTAAGCATTTCCTCTATTGCATTTTAAGCATTCTCTTTGATATTTAGTATTGCATTCGCATTTTTCACTATTTTACACATTTTTGCACACTTGCACCATCATTCTTGTGCTAGAAAACCCTGCTATGCTTAAGCTTAGCCAACCTCGGTACTACCGAGAACACTATCAGTGCTTGCATTTTTGGCTAACCATGCCACCCCCCCTCCCCAATTGCACTTGATACCTCAGTTGCAACTAGCAAAGTCCCTATTTAATTGACAAGACCATCTAGGGCACTCCACATTCATTTCCTTGTAAAGGCCCTCATGTGGAGGCAGGGTTAAGGCTGTGTACCTACAAACCCCTCAACATTCCAAATGCTAATGTTTTCGATCGCTACAATGATTGTTCTTTGAGATGGTTGTAGATTCATTATGGTAGGCAGGAGGGAACATTAATGCGAGGTCATTATTCATGGTATGGACTTGGTCTAAACTTGGATGGATAGGCATGCTGATCATTTTAATCACATTTTTCATAAGAACCTATCGTGGACATGGTCAACCCTTTCTCATCCAATTATTCACCTCACTATTGTCATGCGATTATGAGCCTTTTTGTTTTGTGTAGTATAGTGCAACATCCCAACCATGACAATTTTGTGTTGTTTGAAATAAATACTTGATCTACATTTAACTTTTAGGATTTCCATGGACATTTATAGAAGTTGTTATGCAAGGGCATTATGGAAAGAGCCTACTTTGGGAAGGATCCAGTTGCTGAACTTTTGTTGATCATGGCTTTGAACTAGCCTTTACATCTTCTAGAACATTAGTGATGGTTTCTTTGAATTTATGCATAATTTTGGGACTAATTCTCATTCATTTAATTAATTTTTCCTTTTTTTCTATTTCCATATCCATTAATATTTCTTAGCAATCTTCTAAATCAAGCCTTTTTTTCAAGCATGCAAAAACTTGTGTGCTTTGAAATTTTCTTAAATTTTTTAAATTTTTTCTAACATACTATTTTTGAACATTGTGATAATTATAATAATTGATCAAAATAATGTGAAGAGCTTGATGATTTTAGTTATCTCATAGCCTTGGGCATAGTATGTTGTCATCACCTTATGCTTAAATGTAAACTAAGTGATTTGAAAAGGGTTAATTATTAAGGTAACCTTACCAAAACTAATGTTGATCCTTTGGTGACTGCAAGTGATGCTAAAAGAAATTCCTAAGGAAGCAAGTCTTTTTCTAGGCATGAAAATGAATCCAAGAGGGGGACAATGGAGGATATGCCTATGGATAAATTATAGCACATACAAGATAGCAGCTCAAGCTTCGCATGTTTGCTAGATCCATGGGATGATGAGAAGAAATTTTAGTCCATCCTTCTAGAATGTTCTACATAACTAGAGAAGCATTAACATAACAATCAAGGTTGGAAGTTTGCCACCACTAACGACAATAAGAAGAATTAGCTTTAGCTAATTTTTGAGAACCTCTACAAAATTTTGTAATCTTAAATGTCTATCTAGTCTTTTTGCCACTCTATCATTTTGTATGCATCCACTTAAATAAAATTTTATAATGTGACACTCAAAGTCAGTTAGTAGTTAGCATTAGTCAATAATCCCATCATTTCTAATTTTTTTATAAAGAAAGCTCAGTCCTATCTTGTTAACGCGAGCATGAGTTTTTACTTAGTCCTGGGGGTATGATGAAGCATCGGTTAGCTTCGTTGACACAGCCATGTTGAGGTAGATGCCTCAACATAGATGCCTTAATGTATTTTTTTGAATAAAAAGTTAATTTTTATTAACGTCAATACTAGATATCCAATATTGGAGCCCTAATATTAGATACCCGATATTGGGGCCTAAGAAGTGATGTTGAATATCAGATATCATAGGATGTGTGCCAACCTATAAATATAACACTTGGATGCATGGTTTGGGAGTCATATTAGTCAATAGAGTAGCCAAACTCTTGAAATTTTATTCCATAGTCTTAGAGAACAATTAGTGAGTGCCTGCAGTGTGGATCTAAGTTAGTTGTATGATGTCTTATTTGAGTGGCAATGTACCTAGACACATTCCATGAATAAAAATAAGATCAAGATTGATACTTATTCATTGCAGCACTTTGACTTAGATTAGATTTACTTTCCATGCAATTTACTTTTCATGTACTTTGTTAATATTTATGTTTCCATGCATATCAATGAATTGGCAGAATGAGCACGACTAGTTTTGAGTGTAAACACGTATTCGCTTGGTAATCCTAGCAACATTATTGCTTGGTTTGCCTAATAGCATAGCGCTTGGTAATCCTAGTAGCAGATACCTAGGTTCAGGACGTGTATGACAAGCTTGGAATGGACACTTATTACCTGTAGGCTAGTTTAGACTTTACTTTTTGTTGTTAATTAGTTAAATAATTGATTTCTTTATTATCATTAGGAGTAGCATAAGGTTGAAACAACATTAAGAATCATATGCCTCACTCTAGATTAAACCATACATGACTAGTGGGGAGACAACAAACTATGATCAGGGCATAACGATCTAGATGCAACAACTAGTCCCATCCATAGAATTTGACTAGATCATGTGTAAAAGTTTTATTACATTCAAGGATCATAAATTTGACTAGAATCATAATTTTTTTGCTGCAACATTATAATGCTATCTCAAATGGGTAGTTACACCATTAAAAAAAACACATACAATTCATCTTTAAGGGTTTTTGCATGCACCATCTATAAAAATTTTATTACATTCAAGGACCCGAATTATATAAGGTTTTTGTTGTAGCATTATAACATTGTCTCAAATGGTTAGTTACAACATAAAAAAAAACACATGCATTTCATCTTTAAGGGTTTTGACATGCACCATCTATAGGTGTGCTCTTCTTGAGGGAGTTGAATTAATCTTTTACTTTTAATTCTAAGATAATGCAAACTTAATCTTCTCAAGGAAGTTGAATTCATCTTTCACTTTTAATTCTAAGATGATGTGAACTTAATCAAATCTTGTTGATAGCACTACCATACTTGATTAGAATAGTAGGTGAGAGATAGTGAGCTTCTACACTTAGTACAACTAACAGTACATAAAATTCAATTACGTAAGAATTTTTGGATCCTTAATTTATAACCCAAAATGCATAGTATGGCTTCCAAAAAAATCCCAAATTTTTTTGTTCAAATAGAATAGTCAAAGAAACTTTAGCCAAAAAGTGTTTTATAAAGGAAATTCATGACCTTCAAACTATGACTTTGTAAGCTACAAGCACTTTGGAACATAGAAAATCACCTACATTTTCCACACATCATTAAATCAATCTTAGAAATCCTTCCATACAAGCTTATTCACGCACTCTAAAGAAAATTGAAATTTTGAGCACTCTGTGATCAAATAGGTTTGAAAAGCATGAAAATAGGTTTGAAAAGCATGAAAAGAATGTTAAAATTTAAGAAATGAAAAGTATTTAAAAATAGAAAAATATTAAAGAATGTGAAAAAATAAAAGAAAAGAATATGTTCAATAAGGTACCTATGGTTTTAGATAGACATCCCCATGACTATTATGAATATTAGGTAAATGGAAGATAGAACAAGTGGAAGATTGATGGATAGGTTGGGTAAACTCCTTTGAATGTTCATGATATGGTTTGACTTGTTGGATCTTAACAAGGATAAGATTATGTGGGCTAGATGGATGATGGATATGTAAGGCACTAGATGGATAAGTGGTGTGCACAATGTATGGTCCCTCTCAAAGTGTCTAAAATTTAGCTTTTGGGGTAAATGACTAGGATTATAATAAAGGACCTTGTCACCTGGTTGTATGGTTACGTTCCTTATCCATGAATCATGCCTAATTTTGGAGTACTGTTTATGAACTTCTCTACCCATGAGTGCTACTAGCCGATTCTTATTTAAAAGATTCAAATTCATTAGATGTTCTTTTTGGCATAAACTCAAATCAAGGTCAAGTTTACTGATGATAGCTAAAGTGTGAAGCTCTACATGCATTGGAAGAGTTAGCAAATTTCCATAAACTAACTCATATGGGATATATTCTATAGGTATTTTCTAAGGTTTTCTATAGGCCCATAAAGCATAAGTTAATTTCATACTCCATTCTTGTCTAAATCTACTAATTGTTCTAGTGAGTATTCTAGTAATTTCACGGTTAGTAACTTTAGCTTGACTATTTGCTTTGGGATGGTATGGTGTTGTTAGTTTATGGTTAACCCTAAGTTAATGCATGAGTTTCTTAAAAGTAGCACTAGTAAAGTGGGTTTCATTATTTGATATTAGCATTCTAGGTACTCCAAATTGGTTCACCACATGTTGTTGAAAACACTTGGTAGCTACTTTTGCTATACTATCTTTTACTGCTATTTTCCTTGCCCACTTTGTGCAATAATCCATAGTCACAATAATATATGCTTTTCTATTTGACATTGATTGAATGGACCTCATAAAATCAATTTCCCAAATATCAAAAGCCTCCAGTGGTTATATCTAGTGTTGTGGCCCTTCACAATTGGTTGTAATTCCTCCATCCCTTTGGTAGTGTTCGTAAGATTGTGTGAACATCTGGGCATCTCTAAATAAAGTAGGCCAAAAGTAGCCTACTATTAGTAGTTGAAGTGTCATTCTATGCCCCACATAGTGGTAACCACATGGGCTATCATGGGTATCTTGTAAAGCTCTCTGTTGGTCATGATCTAGCACACACCATCTAATAAGCCCATCTGCATAGATCTTGTATAGGTTACCATTGATTTCCATGTATCATTTGGTTCTATGTAGGAATTATTCTCATTGTTTTCTACTCCATTCAATAGGAAGCTCTTATGTTGTGAGATAAGTTAGGTACTCTATAGTCCATGGCTTCCTTGTTGAATCTATAGCCTTTACTATTTTAGTAAATAGGTCATTATTAGGAAATTAATCTAATAAAGGTTCCACTCAGTTTTCTTAATTCCATCTCAAGCTTGATATATGATCAACCACTACATTTCTATTCCTTTCTTATCAATCATTGTGAGGTCAAACTCTTGAAGAATCACAAGTCATCTTATCACTCTGGGACTAACCGTTGGCTTGTTCATTAGAAATCAAATAATACTATGATTAGTGTGGATGCAAACTTGGTAACTAAGCACATAATGGAAAAAATTTTCAAGCATGTACACCATGGCCATCAACTCCTTTTTAGTTGTGGTGTAATTTAATTATGCTCCTGTGATGCTTCTACTGGCATAGTATATGTAGTATGATCTTTTTTGACCATCAAGTTATGTTAATACTACCCTAAGTGCATAGTTGGAAGCATCAGTCATGATAGGAAAGTGTCTTGGCCAATCTAGAGCTTGGAGGATTTTTGTTTCTGCTAAATTTTCCTTTAGAGTTTCAAATTTCTTTCCACATGACTCAATCCATTCAAAGGATGCATTCTTATTTGTAAGTTCTACAAGAATTTTGGCTATTTTTGAAAAATTTTCAACGAATCTCCTATAGTATCCCATATGGCCTAAAAAGGATCATACATCTTTCACTATCTGTGGCCGTTGAGTGATGTTTTGGATTACTCTGGTCTTTCCAGGATCTACCTCAATACCCTCTTGGTAGATTTTGTGTTCCAACACTATGCCTTCCTAGACCATGAGATGGTTCTTTTGCCAATTGAGCTTCAAATTGGTTTCAACACATCTTTTATGTACTTGCTTCAACCGGTCCAATTCTTGTTTAAAATCTAGCTCATATGTGTAAAAATCATCTATAAAAACTTCAATACCATTGCCTATTTTCTTCTAGAAGATGCTTAAGACTAATCTTTGGAAGGTTGGTGGTGCATTGTAAAGATTAAAAGACATCTGTCTATAAGCAAATGTTCCTGATGAATTGGTGAACATGTCTTCTCTTGGTCTTCAAGTGCAATGCAAATTTGATTTTATCCATTGTACCCATCCAAGAAACTATAATACTCATGTTCTAAAATTGCATCTAGGACCTGATTAACAAATAACAAGGGAAAATGATCCTTAAATATGGCTAAATTCAATAATTGGAAGTCAATGTAAATGCACCATTTACCTCCCTTCTTTGGAACTACCACCAAATGGCTTATCCATTCACTATTTGCAATTAGATAAATGAATTTTGCCTTTAGAAACTTTTTCAATTCTTACTTGAATACCTCCTTGAGTTTAGGATTAAGCCTTCATTGAGGTTGGTGTTTTGGTTTGACTGCAAGATTGATGTAGATTCAGTATTAACAAATTCATAGATCAATTCCTGTGATCTTATCATAGGACCATGCAAATGATGTAGGCCATTTTTTGAGCACTTCTAGCAATTTCCCTTTTTATTCTTTGTCTAGGTTGGCATTGATAATTACTAGCTTCTTATTATTTAGAAATGCATATTCCAACATTGCTGGTAGGGCTTTCAATTCCACTAGTTTTGGTTCCATTGTGTCCAAGATCTCCAAGTGTCACTTGTCTAGGTCTTCTTCCTAATTATTTTGAGGGTAGGCATGTCTTTTTCTTAGCTATTCCAATTTATCTATTTTTGCAACATAGGTACTGATGAGTTGTTCCTCTAGTTCCATGTACTTATCAGATTGAGTTTCTTCACTTGTAATCAGCCACTAGATGCCCTCTTGTTGGGTGGCTACTACATGCAGAAAATTTTGCACACATCTTATTTTCAAACATTGATTACATGCCTTAGTCTCCTTTTGGTTGATTTCCCAGACTCTTTGTGTGCAATTGCACCCATTATCGTTGTATGTGATACATGGGACTCTTTGTCTTTGTATGATTCTAGCCTCATCTTCCTTGGAAATTTCCAAGGACAAATCATAGATTCCAAGCTTAGCATCCATGGTGCTAAGATAAGATCTTCCCATTACTGATAGGTCTACAAGCTCTAGACGAATGTTACTTTTCATTAATGGTGGTAGGTTCTAGGCCTGGTACATGTCTTGAGATATCAGATTTACTCCAAACATAGAATCCATTAGAGCCTTGCACAGTTTGTGTCCTTCTATTTGGAGATAAATCAAGGGACTTTTGGGATTAATTCTCTTCTATAGGAGAGCCCCTTCCTTGATCCAATGAGTTACTATCTATGTGATCATGACATTTATGATGTTTGAACTTGATGAAGTTGGAAGCTTACTATGCTAAGAAGGACTTGATATAGATGGGGTGGAATTAGGCTTGTTACTCATCTACTGAATCTTTCTTGGACTCATTTTAAAGAACAATCATTTTTTGGGTTGAGATTCATAAGTAATCATTCCCTCATGTGTATTAACTAGCCTTGTAGCATACTTCTACTGTGGCTTTGATGGTAATTCCCCTTACATAATGGGAGGTGGCACAGGATTTAGCTTTTGAGTAAGAGGGCCAACTATTGATGGATGTACAAATGAGTTGGGATCAGTCCTTAGCAACATTTTTCCATGGTATTTAGATGGATAATATAGTGGAGTTTTAATAGCTTCATTAGCTAGTGAGATTAGACATTGGACATAGTATTGATAAGGATCAAGTTGTCAATATGGATACTATTTCCTTGGTAGTGGCACTGCCCATGTCTACAGTTACTACCACTACTATTGATATTGCTCTTGTGGTTGAGGGTAAGGTCCACTTGGATAATAGGTTGGTTGAAAAGGTTACCTGATATGCCCTTAAGGATAAGAAAGTCCTCTAGGTTCCTACTTTTTGACAAATCTTTGATTGAGTGCATATACCCTAGATTCTTACAAGTACACCATAATAGGACGACACTCCTTAGGATGTTCATACTGGCACACCTTGCATCTATCCTCTTCCTCTGAATTGGAGTTAGTGTACCCTTCAATGGTGGTAAATTTTCTTTTTTTTGTAACTGTCTCATCCATAACCTCTTTTTCTCTTCTTTTCTCTACCCTATTCAGTGCTTGTGCAGTATTTTCCTCCATGATCTTAAAGGCTATAGTGAATTTCTCATCCACTGAATTCTAGACTTTCTCTACCTTAGCCACTATATCATAGACTAGTTTTTGAATAGGTAGATTCTTTTGTTGAATAACATCATCCAAGGTTTCATTCTCTTATTTGTTGCATATTTGCACATCTCTTTTTCTAATTGATGGATCTTTGTTATACTCTATAGTTGATTCCCTCTTTCTTAGCTCACCCTCTTCTTTTGCCACTTGATCAATTACCCTTTAAATATGATGGACGAATAGTTTTGATAATCTTCCTTTGATGTAAACCCTAAGGGTCTCTCTGGTCTTACTTTGCAACCCATATATGATGTTTCTAATTTGTTCCTTTGATGAAAATCTATGGCTTTGGCATCTATGTAACTACAAGTAATATCTACCCATTGCTACATCAAGGGTCTTGTGAGTCCCTTACTTCCATCCTTGGATTTTTTTTTGTAAGTTTGACATTTGTGGATCAGTGTTGTAGCCCTCTTCAAATCTTGGCATATTGTTCATTTCTAGCTATTTGATTCGACTTTCTCTCATATGCCTGGTTGGTATATAGACAACTTCTTAGATGTTTATCATGCTTTGGGTTGCCATTAGGAGTTCATCATCATGGTCAGGTTTGTATGCTCTATTGTAGTGATGACCATCTTCTATGCTTGTATCTCTCTTGATTCTACCTTCTATCCCTTTGTATCCTTCGTTCATGTTCTTCATCTTCTATGTTAGAGTTTTGTGAATATTAGTCATGATGACCATCAGTCCATCTTTCTTCCCTATTAGACTTTCAGTACTTATGTTGTCTCCTGTCAAAGTCCTCTGACAATCATGATGAGGCAAATGAGATGGTAGGAGAACAATGAGATGGTAGGAGATTCTTGTATGATTCTTTGTAGGATTTAGCAAAAACCCTTGGCCTAGAGTCCCACTTATATCTAGAGTCAGTAGCCGATCCCTTATGTCTCTCTGCTAAAGTTGAATGAAGTTGGACTTTGACAAGTTCTTCAAGTTTGATGATAGGTATCTTTGAAGGCTCCTCATGGTGTTGGTGGAGTTTCTCTAAAATGAATGTATTAGCATCAAGTTCTTCTATGATAATAGATATGTTCGCCTACTTCCCTTTACTGTGTATATGTTTGATCTCCATGGTAGCATCTCTTCTCCTCTTCTCCTTTGTGGGTTCATAGGGTCTTGTCATGTGCTGAGTCACATGATACCCTTCTTGGATTTGGTCCAAATTCATTCCCCTTAAGGTAGTCTGGAGCATGTTAACTGCTACACATTCTAGAGGTAGGACTATGTTGCCTTGCATGTCCCTACATCCCTTTTGATTGTATTGATGGAAGATGAAAGTAAAGTCTAGATGATAAGGATCACTGTAAGCAGAAGTGATTCTTGTCTACATTGGTATTCCCCATTCTTCTTCATTAATAATTCTGTCATTTCTTCTTGTTTCCTTGCTAGGTGATGGTTGATCTTTGTTTGAAGCCATATTTTAGTTTTTAGACATTGCATGTTAAGTGTGCTTTTCTTATAGTTGTAAGGTTTGACTTTGTGTTTTACAAACAACAAACTTTGAAAAATCAATTACTTAGCATAACATTGACAAGTCCCTCACAATGGTGTCAATGATGAGCAATGGAGTAGTCCAACACCCACCCATTTGAGTTACGAGTGTTCACGTGCAACCTACTCAAATTCTGTAGACAAGGTAATGTAATTATGCTAGTAATTTGTTAGAGTTCATGATCATTGTCTTCCCACATGAGTTAGTAAAATCAATGTGTATGATTTAACTCATGATGAGGCATATGATAATGATGTTATGTTGGCCATAATTCGCCAACATAACATAAGGTAAGAGTAAAGGTTTCTAATTCTAAGTAACAGTAAACAAATCTAATCTAGCCTATGTGATGAGTTGTCAGTCCTAACCTTCTGTTCACACCTTAGACTTCATGTAACTACTACTGGGATTACCAAGAACCACACTACTGGGAGTCCCAAGTGATAGTACTACTAGGTTACCAAGCAATTACACTTAAGTGTTCAAGATCAATTGTACTCATTCTGCTTAACAACAAGGAGAGTAAAGTGCATAGAAAGTAAATCAGTAACTAATGAAAATAGTAAACATTAAGCTAAGTGAAAATAATAAAATTATTCTAAGTTTAAGCAATAAAGACTAAGTGATGCTGCAATGATGTAGAGCAATCTCGATCTTTATTTTCATGCATGAAATGTGTCCAAGTACATTCAACTCAAATAAAGACTCCATTTAATTACTAAACATTATACTACAAGAATACACTCATAAGTACTAAGTGCTAAAATTAAGAAAAAAAACTGATGGAATTTTTCTAAGTGTGAAAATGAAACTATGTATAGATGGTGCACCTAAGTTTTGTATTTATAGGCCTGCACACGTCTGTGATATCGAATACGCGACATTGTAGCTTATACCCCGATATCAAGGATCTGATATCACAACATTGATATTGGATACCTAATCTCATGGCTAAGAAAAGTTTGATTTATCACTAGTTGTGGTTTATTTGATAAAAAATTATCAATAAAATTTAAGGGGATATTTTACAGAACAACAATAAGACTTGCTATCTTATATGGTGCTAAATTTTTGGCAGTACAAAAAAGGCATAAACAACAAATTAGTGTGGTAGAAATATGAATGGTTTGATGGATGTTGAATGCTATTAGAAGAGATAAAGTACATAATATAGATATTAGAGGAAGATTTGAAGTAGGTTCCAGTTTGAATAAGCTACAAGAATGAAGGCCTAGATGGTTTGAATATGTGCAAAAAAGATTAGATAATGAGCCTACTAACAAAGGTTTCTACATCATTATTTCAGAAAAGCCACCTAAAGGAAGACCAAAGAAGACATGGGAAAATGATAAAAAATGAGTTGAAGAAATTGAAAATAAATAAATATTTCAAACTCATGTAGCCAATCCCATTTTTTTGGGACAAGGTAGGATGATGATGATAACAAGTGGCTCATTTAGTTAGACCATGTAGTTTATGATATACAAATCACATTCAATTCCAAGATGTAAGTCGAGACATGTGCCACCTGGTGCATGATTATGATGTCACATAGATAGTTAATAATAGTAAGTCATCATAAAATCTATAACTTACAATAACTTACCTAATGAGGTAGATATAGAATAGGGTTAGTAGATTGTTATAAATTAACAAGCAGGTTGTGGAGGCCATGGTGGTACATGATGGACTAACACTACCTAAAATCACAAGAAATCCTTACTTGAAGGATTGACTCACAGGAAATTCGAATGCCAATCAACAGAGACCCAAGTCACTCCATAACAAAGCTATCTAAATTGTTACACCTATTCCATCAGCATTAGGTATTGCATTATGATTATAATTTTTATATATTGGGTGTGATCGTGGGGGGCTATTGGGGGATGAGTTAGTTTATTATGATTGTGCTTTATATGTTATGATGCATTGGCTTTTATGTTATGATTATGATGTCTTTACATGATTAACTAACATTATTTTGTACATTAGTCCTATGCGATGTGTTAGATAGGTGCTATGGCTATTAAGGATGTTGGATTGGGGTACAAAAATAATTATTTAGTATGTATTTATGCTTTATGTGTAGCTTTAGTATTTATGCATTTGAATTGTAGTGCTATATTATGTGTTTCTTGGATGTGATTTTAGCATGTGGATATGCAATGTGTTTGATATGGATCTCATAAATTTAAATAGATTTTAATTTGGAGTCCCAATGTGTTTGTTATGCATGTTAAAGTGCAAAGCATTAATTAAAGGAGAAATAAAAGAAATAAACTTACAAAAATATTTATTTTTAAAATAAAAATAAAAATGAAATCTGTTTTGCATATGTATGTGATGTATGAATGGAAAGTAAACATTTGACGAGTGGTGGCATATCCTAACACTCTACTGTACAACTCGCAAGTGTCTATATGCAACTAGATTATAATCCATGGATAGACAATGTAATTATGCTAGAAGTGGATGTTAAGTTTACAATCATTGTGTTTCCATTTCAAGTTAGTGAAGTTTAGATGTATGGTTTAACTCTCAGTGAGGCTTATGATAGGTTGATGTTATAAGGCTCTTAATGTGCCTAATGGTAAACATGATTGAAAATGAGATTAAAAGTCTAAGTTTAATAATAATGAAAATACTAATCTATCCTATCCTAGAGCGATGGATATTCGATCCTAGTCTACAGTACATGCCTTGGACTTATGTGATTCTCACTAGGATTACCAAGTGGAATTACTATTGAGCAAATTACGCGAGACCACTACTGGGTTATCAAAAAATCACACTTAGTGCTCAAAACCAGTCATACCCATTTTTCTTAACTAATGAGCATAAAAGTAAAGTACTTTAAAATGTAAATGATTAAACTAGTAAAGCAAAAAAAATATGCTAAGTAAACAATGAAATAAAAGAACTATGGAATGCTGCAATGATGTAAAACAGTCTTGATCTTTATTACTTGTTATAAATTGTGCCCAAGTACAATTTACTCGAATAAAGAATCCAGTCAACTACTTAACACCGCATTGCAGGCATTCACACTATCACTAGAACTACAAAATTGTACTACAAGAATCTAGGTGGAATGAAATTTTTGTTTCGTGTATGTCTAAGTGTTAGTATTTATAGGACTTCATAACTCCCAAGACATCATACCAATGATGACATAGCATGAGCTACAATATCGCATTGATATAAAAATTGATTTTATCATACCCCCATAACTAACTAGAAACTCGTCCTTGAGTTAAAAAAAATGAGAATAGAGTCCCTTCCAAAATTGGAAGGTAGACTTGACTTGACTATTTACATGACTCTAAATGCTACGTTGGTGGTTTTATAAAAATTGAACATAGTTGACAACTTAAAAAAAATTGAAGTAGCACAATGTAGCCTTAAGTTCCTAGTGGTGGAGGCTTCTTCCATTGGCTTCTTCCCCTATCATCAAGCTTCTAAAATTAGTGTCTATTGAAGAGCATTTGAAGCTTCTCTTATTCCATCCTAGGATCATGTACTATCCATGCTGATTGTGCAATGTTGGATGGAGTTAGTACATTCCATGAACATGGTAGTTGAGCAAAAATTTTACTTTCTTTTACGTATCACCTTGCAAACTATCATCATTATTCCTTAGAAGTATGCACCATTAGACATGAATGAAGGGTTTGATTATTTTAAGCCAATCTACTCATATCCTTGTTGACATGAATGAATCATTCTCACAGCTAATGAACACTTTCTTAGAGAACATTCTTCTACTTTTCAACATCAGTCAACTAGGTGTTATCTGTAACAAGCTTCTTGTTTTCATCTTCTAAGGTAGTGAGAGCTTTGGTGTGTAAGTATGTCTAAGCTTCAACAATTGATGCCTTTGCTCTTTCCATCTCCACATGGATGTTATGGGCAATGAGCTACCTCACTTGATTGGTTCTATATTGTTCAAGCTAGTATGAAGCTACAAATCATGCAGAATCCCTTAATTCTACTCGACTCTAAGAGTTACCAATTTATCTTGGAGTCTCTACACTTTTTTCTTAACATGTTTGGCCCTCATTTCAGCCATCACAAACTTTCCCTTTGTGGCTATTAAATCAAACTGTACTGTGGTAATATTGTTGGGGGTTAATAAAAGGGTTTTGCATGACCTAGCCCATTTGTAATAGTCTATCAAGAATATCTTCATGCTTGACTAGAGTCATCAAAGTATTAGCTAGCATTTAAGCATCTTTAGCTCTAGATATATCAATTGGTGGTACAACAAAAATATTAAATGATTCCTTAATATGATTATTTATTACTTTGGTTGCTTTTACTACATCCTAGTGTTGCATGATCATAAATTTGACACCTTTATTAGTTTCTAACATTACTTGGAATGATGCAATGTTTTCCAAAATTTGTAATGCCTAGTCTTCCTCTCCTATTTGTAATGATGCCTATACACTGGTAAGATCTATGAAAACTATGGACATTACCAAGCTTTCTCTAACTTTATAAAGATTAGAGCCCTTCCTTGCTCTCTAGCTAATAATATCTATGATCTAACGTAGATGGCTCATTGATGGATGGTAGTCTTATGCAAGTGGTGGAGCTTGTTGTTCTAGTCTATCTCTAGTAGGTGTTGAACTATTGGGCCCTACCTATTGTTGTTGACTAGGAGTTGGAATGTTACTAGCAGGTGTTAAACCTAAAGCTTCTTCAATTCTTGTTGGCTTCTCCAACTAATCTTTCTTGGGTGGCACTTTCTTGGACATTTTGGCATAGGAAGCATTCTAGGATTTTTATGGAACATCATTGGTGCAACCTAGGATCCATGCTTACTTGCAAAGCTTCCTTATCAAGCAAGGGAATGGTAGTGTTAGCTTCCCTTTCTTCTTCTTCTCAAATCATCTTTGGATCTCCAAAAAGATTAGATGTGCAATATTAGCATTGAACTTGCCCATTAATATCACACTTCTCTTGGCTACATATGTTGAGATCATTTTGAGCCTTTTGATTGGAAAAAATGATAGGTTCCAATCTTGAAATAGATTTTTTCTTTAACAATCATTTCATTGTAGTCTTTATCTTCCTTTTTTAGGGTCTCTATAGCCACAACTTCTTAGCATCACTATTGAACCTTGTGGAAATTTGTGCAACATTGGCTCTGACATTTAGAATATTTAAGGCCTTAGCAATTGCCTCAATAAACTATGGAATAGATACTCCTTCGATCTTCATTGTTGCATCACCTTGCTTATTCCTCCAAAATTGATAGACCTCTCTTAAGTACCATTCTGCATTGCTAGACAAGGTTGGCCATCAAGGAAATGCCTGGAGTTTTGTTTGAATAGCTTCTAGAGAAAACTCCATGAATGGATCAAATTTTAATTCCATGATGGCCATGCACATTATATAATTTTCTTGGATGGCTTGTAGGCAATTTGCAAACAACATGAGACATTGTCTTTGTTCAGGTGTTGGTGGCACCTCTACTTTTGCTTGTGCTGAATGCTCAATGGTAGGAGTTTATTGGTGAATGCTAAATAATTGGGCCTCTTACTTGGCATGTTTAGCTTGCAAAGTTTGTTCTCCCACTTGGCCTCTTCCATGGACTCTTGGTCTTTTACTACCTAGTTGTGAAGGTCCTTCACCTACTAGTCTCTTCAGGGCCATTTACAACAATTAAGAGTTTAA
Source organism: Gnetum montanum (assembly GCA_015680685.1). Taxonomy (NCBI): domain Eukaryota; kingdom Viridiplantae; phylum Streptophyta; class Gnetopsida; order Gnetales; family Gnetaceae; genus Gnetum; species Gnetum montanum. The sequence goes on from MNCI01013045.1 coordinate 86,361, forward strand.
GGTTACCAAAGTGTTTAAATCAATTCCTACTAGTTCATAATCCTTCTTGTAATCTTGGTTTACATTGATTCCTACTAGTTTAAATAACACTATATTATACAAAACCATAAAATCATGATTAAATATACTAGTGAGATGAGATGGAATGTATAAGGGATTGCAAAAATCGGGACATGAGGTATCTTATCATAGGCATAATGAATCTTGATGTGTGATTTGTGGTTAAAGTAATCATTAGCCTTTTCATCTAAGATTCAAACCAAGTCCAAACCACTGTCCAGTGACATCGCATTGTTTCATCCCTAAGACTAACAACTACATGACTACCATTGTGACAAGTAGTATTACCACTTGGAAAGGTAGTTTAAGGAAGGAGTTTATTAATAGCACACTTTTTATTTTTGTATTTCTAATAAGCTACCTAACTTCAAGAATGGGTAACATGTCTTTTTAGTAGGACCCAAAAATTTCATTTTATGCTTTTATTTTACTTTTTCTTTGTCAACCTTACTAGAGGACTCCCTTCAAGCATGGGTAACATGTCTTTCTAGTGACATGGTAAGGTAGCACTTATTGTACTCTTACTTCCATTTTTCGCTAGAACTCAAGAGAATAATACCATCTTAGCAACAAGATAAAACTCATAGTAGTAGTCCTAGAGAATCAATAAGCCCCCTTGATATCACACCCTTTTCATTCCCACTTGGTTCTTCACTCTTCTATTAAGGCATAATGATGACAAGTTTATTTTTAGTTTTATTATGAAAAGAATATCATTATGGATGATGGGACATGATATCGCATGGGCTGTGATATTGCGTCTGCTGCAATATCGCATCCCACGCGATATCGCATCTTCCCCTACGATATCGCATACGTGATATCGTGGTGCGCCGTCAAATCTATAAATAAGAGGCAGCTCTCCCTTATTTCTCATTCTAGGCCTAGACTGTAGCAAAACTCTGGCAGTTATACCTCTCCAGAGATAGAATAATTTCCATGTGCCTGCAGTAGGAGCTCCAAAGTGAACGGATCTTTATTCAAGTAAATATTATACCTGAACACATGTTTGTGTACGGAAATAAAGACAAAATTCTTGGATAAACCTTGCAGTGCATGGAATAGGCTAAATAGGATTTTATTTATTGTTATTTATTATTTATCATTTAAATGCTTTCTTAGTTCATTAAATCTCTCTCAACCCTTCTCTCCTAGTTAAGTGCCTTAGTACGATCGCTTCGAGCATGTGCGTTATGCTTGGTGATCCCAGCAACGACTAGCATTTCGTAACTAAGGTTGCATTGGTTTAGGGTGTGAATGGTAAGTGGGAACGGATACTGATGCTAGGTTAATTAAGGCTTAGTTAGTTAGTTAAAGTTAGTTAATTAGTCTCTCACTCTTCACCTTATCAGCATATGAGATAAAAACTGAAAAGACATAAAAATCATATACCTCAGACTTACTTAACCATACACCTTGACAAATACAAGTAAGTCTGGGAAGACAACGAATAATTAACCTTAAGTGTTCCATAAAGCGTGTAGGCACTTAGTCTATGAAGTTCGATCGGATTGCACGTGTAACGCTTGTATTCGTATGGTTGAGCATAGGCGTACCTCGCCACTCATCATTGGCGCTGTTGCCAAGGACTAAGTGTTTGTGTGCTAACTAGAACATAGGAGATCACTCACATCATTGGGAGCTTAAACGAACCCTTAGGGTTGATTAAACGAAAAATAACATAACAACAAATAGCACACTGATAAGACACAATGTCTTCTTTTTCTTCTCATAAGAGCATTACACCACCTAGGGATTATACAAGAAATTGTCGACAGTCTAAAACACATAACCAAAATCCGCTAGTTCCTAAACAGTACCGAGTGGTATATACTCATCTCGATGAGTATCTACCCAATTTTAATTTTATCCTCCATCAGGATGAATAACTGTGCTGGAGAGACTTGCAAGGCAACATAGTGTTACCTCCAAATCGAGCAGTCCCTGACATGCTTCTCCATGCTCTTGCATAGATAGGCATGACACAGCTCTATGCTAAATATGTTGTAGGTGATTTCAACATGAGGGATTACCATCCCACAGAAGCACAATGTCTAAGGGACTCGAGGCAAGAGATTCACCATACATTGGTGAAGGGAAAAGGTGTCCCACNCAGAAAATGATGGTGGATGTGAGATCTACCAATATGACCATCATAAAGAATGTTGTCCAATCATCTCACATCTAAAAGAGTCTGGGGTGTATGCACTCAACCCGAGACTCAATAGACGGCAGACACCCTGAAGGTTACCTTATCCCCAAGGTAACCCAAGGTAGTTCCACCAACTGTTGATGTACTATCCAAGTGGAACTCCACCACAACCCATCAGGCAACATCAGTAGTGGCAATACCCATAGTCATGGTGGATGCCACCGCCTAAACACCAATACCCTTACCGGAAACCCAATTCTTATGGCTACTACGTGCAGCAGCTGATTTCTCCAAGTGACTCCATGGGTCACACAACCCCAAAACATCACTACCAAGTTTGGGAGTACTTTATAAGGACTCCTTCTCCTTCGGGAGATGCTCCACATCCATACCATCCTCTGAATCCATCCGCCACTCTTCCGTCGGTAGTTCCCATACCACCCGCTCAAACAATGCAAGGGGAACCCCCCACTCAACTGTAGCAACGTAATGCTATGAGATCTGTAAACCTTCAACCTACTGCTAGTTCTGACAATTGTAAGAAGAGAAGACCTTTCTTTAGAACCAAAAGCCTAGACAAGCTCTCACAACCACAAGCGGTTGAGTCTATGCACACTCCTCCAACATACAAGGCTTCGAAGCTCCCTTCAAACCAATACTAGAGCTTAACAAATACAGTTATTTTAACACATACCGTAACCAACTGGATCAAGGTAGGCCACCTTCCTAGGAAACTCTCTAACCCTGGAAGTCCCTTAATCTACCTCCAAGTCACAGGGAACGAACCACATAAGGCTCTTCTTGACTCAAGTTCCAGAGTCAACTTAATCTCATGAAAAATGTATCAAGCTTGGAACCTACCCCAACTCAAGAAGAGCAATATTCCACTAAAGCTGGCAAACCAATCCATCACCATTCCCTTGGGATTGGTGGAGGACATCATTACCACTGTGTATGGTTGGTCATACCTAGCTGATTTCCTAGTGATAGAAGTCAACAGCAACAAAGGGGACTTCCCAATTATAATGGGAAGGGCATGACTAACCAGAATAGACGCATATCTAGGAATCTACGATCTTTCCTTGGAAATATCTAAGGTAAAAATTTATGGAAAGATCGAGAAGAAGAAAGTTCCATGCATCACATACAGTGACTCAGAGGGTGATGACATGCAGGAATCATGGGTGATGCGAAATTTAACATCTCCTGCATGCAACCAGTGTGCCCTAGAAACTCAAATACAAAGGTGCCTATATGTAGTAACCACAGAACAAGAGAACACCCAGTGGTTGACAGCTAATCAAAAAAGAAACTGACCAACATGCATGGAACAAACTAGGGAAATAACTCACACCAATAATGAAGGCATAGATACATTGGAATATGAGCATCATCGACTTCCACCCCTTAATCTTAGAACATCAATCGAGAGAAGTTGGACACTTGCAAGAAATTCAAACAGGGGCTCATTATTTCAAATCTCTCCCTTTCCATTCAGTCATGAGGGAGATGGCCACCTATGCTAATCATTTGGGGCTCTCAGTTCTTTTTAGTTTTTTTTATACATTTTTGTTTTGCACATTTTTGTTTTACACATTTTTTGTCTTACATGTTTTTGTTTTACATATTTTTGTTTTGCACATTTTTGTTTTACAAATTTCTTTAACTTTTCTTGTTTTTGTTTTACAACATCATTATACTTTTTCATTTTGTGTGTGTGTGTGTGTGTATTTTACCATCTTGTAAGTTTGTCATCTAATAAGTGTTCTTCATGATGGTATGAACTGTTTTCCTATTGATTGCTAATGTTTGGTTTTTACCTTTAAGTTATGATGTTGATACTAAGGTATGGTTCTTTTGATATGACAGGCAATGAGTCCACTTCATCCATACATCCATCATTTCTATGGTCTCTCTTGGCTTGGAAATGTACAGTCCCTTTCTAAATAAGAACTATAACGAATTGGTGACTGGGTATTTCTCAAACTAAAGAAGGACTCAAGGATTGAAAAGGGTGTGACTTCAAGGGAACTTGATGCATTTGTGTTGGCCGTTCTCTTGGGTGCTTGGATGTTTTCTTTTTGAGTTTTCTTACCACTTCGACATTACCCAATTATCGGGAAGCTAAGCAAATAAAAATAACAAAGTCTTTGCATGGTATGGTTCTCACACATAAATACATAAAACAAAAAAAAACAAACAAACATAAAAGAGTGAGAATTCAAAGTGCACTCCTTAGACGAAATAAAAATTTGGGCTACAAGCACTAGTTATGGAACTAAAATAAAAATGTTCCCTCTAACTAAGGCCCTTCTCGCTTCCCATTCTCTCCTCCTTGTTTCGTTGGAATGGTGGTGGCTCTTGGGTGAAGGCATTCTTGTTACTCCAACGGGATGGATTGGCTGAATGCATTAATACGAAGTCACTGGATGTGGTTTGTTTGAGGTTGGACTTGGAATGGGATCTACTAAGTCACATTAACCATGAAATACACAAGGGGCTGTACACCACCTTGTTCTTGGGATTCCATTCCATTCTCTTCACCCCATCCTTCTCTCCATTGTTCACCTCATTGCCAATTGTATCATTAGTGTATATTTTGGTTGACGCATTGTTTTCTTTTTGGTAAATTCTTGTGGTGAAGACTTTAACTCTTGTTTCCAAATGACATTCCTAGAGCTTATGGACTCTTTAAATGTGGGTTTGTCAAGGCATTAAGGGCATGAGCCTGCTTTGGGGAGGACCCACTGACATTCCTATTTGGTGCACCAGTTAAATTCTTTCCCCTAACATTTTTGCAATCTATATTATTTTTTTCATTTCTATCTTGACATCCATATCATCGACGTTATAGTTGTCTCTTTTTGGGTATATTCCTTATTCCTTTTCTTTCTCCATTCTATTGCTACCAGAGGTTCGCTCTTAGTCATGGGGGTCCAGACCCAAATTTTTTTGATTTTTCTCCTAACCCCTACACCTTCGATAATCACCATAAATATATCTCCAAATCCATATCAGCCATACCACAACTCAGCCAATGGACCTTTCACTGAAGCAAGGTATCAACTGCATTGAAATTCATTTACCCTTACTAATATAAAGACTGTGTTGTGTGTGCAGATGGCAATCATGCAACAAGGGATTGGATCTAAAGAGAACACTTCAAATGGAGCAGTGCTGAAAAGTAGCTATGCAAGGAGCAAGATCGATGGCGTGCTTATGGATGGATAATGAAAGGTGAAATCTTGGCATTGGTAGCAACTAAACTTCTTTCTCTCTCTCTTTCTTAGCTACCAAATAAGGCCTGATGTCAAATGTATAAGGTGCTCACTCCTGTTGTCATGAACACCAGTCTTGTCTTGTCTTGTAATGATGATCCATTCACATGTCATCCCATTAGTTCCATTTAGTCAATAATCCCATACCATCCCAATATTTTGTAAGGAACTCAAGAACAAGTTTTTATTTAGTCATGGGGGTATGATGGGATGCGATATCGCATGGGCCACGATATCGCATCCGTTGCAATATCGCATCCCACGCGATATCGTGGTGCACCATCAAATCTATAANTGCAATATCGCATCCCACGCGATATCGTGGTGCACCATCAAATCTATAAATAAGAGGTGGCTCTCCCTTGTTTCTCATTCTAGGCCTAGACCGTAGCAAAAATCTGGTAGTTTTACCTCTCTAGAGATAGAATAATTTCCATGTGCCCGCAGTAGGATCTGCAAAGTGAATGGACCTTTATTTGAGCAAATATTGTACCTGAACACATGTTTGTGTACAGAAATAAAGAAGAACTTCTTGGATAAACCTTGCAGTGCATGGAATAGGCTAAATAGGATTTTATTTACTGTTATTTATTGTTTATCATTTAAATTCTTTCTTAGTTCATTAAATCTCTCTCAACTCTTCTCTCCTAGTTAAGTACCTCAGTATGACCGCTTCGAGCACATGCGTTACGCTTGGTGATCCCAGCAACGACTAGCGTTTGGTAACCAAGGTTGCATTGGTTCAGGCTGTGAATGGTAAGTGGGAATGGATACTAATGCTAGGTTAATTAAGTCTTAGTTAGTTAGTTAAAGTTAGTTAATTAGTCTCTCACTCTTTACCTTATCAGCATAGGAAATAAAAATCAAGAAGACATAAAAATCATATACCTCAGACTTACTTAACCATACACCATGACAAATACAAGTAAGTCTAGGAAGACAACGAATAATTAACCTTAATTATTCCATGAGGCGTGTAGGCACTTAGTCTGTGGAGTTCGACCGGATCGCGTGTGTAACGCTCGTATTCATATGGTTGAGTGTAGGGGTATCTCGCTACTCATCAATGGAAATGGTAATAACTTGTTCTCATTTGAAATGATTCAATGAATGATGTGGTCTCACTGTATACAAAATTAATCCTTCATGATTTGATAGTATAGGTATATCTTCACCTTATTGGGACTACATCTTGCTTTATTCCTTGCACTTTATTAGAAAAATCAATAAAAATATGTTCAAACAAGTAACAAAATTCATAGAAAAATGGAAAATTAAAGAAAAAATTTGAAAAGTATCAAAGAATATCAAATAATTAAGAAATGAAAAAGTATAAAAGAATGAAAAGATATCAAAGAATGTGAAAAAGTATTAAGAAAAGAAAAATATTTAGTTTGTTGCTTAAGGATCATATAGGGAATCGCCACAACTATCACTAGAAAATGTTAACCAAAAGATTGAATGGATATATGATGGTTTCATGAGCTAGGTGGAGTTCACAGAGGAATTGGGATATTCATAATATGGCTTGACTTGTTGAACATTGACTAAAACAAGTTTGTGTGGGAAAGTTGGATGGTGAATTTGCATAGCTCTTGAAGGATATATGGCATGGATGATGTAGGGTCCCTCCCATAAGGTTTGGAACTTAGCCTTTTGTGGCACATGACTGAGATTATAATATAAGACTTTATCACTTAGTTTGATTGATACTTGTCTAATACATGCATCATGCCTGTGTTTGGAGTACATTTTGTGTATTTTGTTGCTCATTAAGGCTACAAGTTGGTTTTCCTCTAAAAGGTTGAGGTTCATAAGATGTTCTTTCTATGCTAAGCTTAAGTCTAAGTCAAGTTGGCTAGTAGTAGTTAACATTTGTAGCTTTGCTTGGATTGGTAGTGTAGGCAATTTTTCGTAGACAAGCTCATAGATAGAATATCCTATGGGGAGTTTCCTTGTGGTCCTATAGGCCCATAGAGCATCATTCAATCTAGTGCTCCAATCTATTATAAATCAACTAACAATTCTAGTTAATATTTGTGTAATCTCCTAATTAGTCACCTCAACTTGACCATTTGCCTAGGGATGATATGATGTAGTCAACTTATGATTTACCCCAAGTTGTTACATGAGCATCTTAAATGTATCACTTGTGAAATGTGTTCAATTATCTAAGATGAGCATTCATGGTACTCCAAATCTATTTACCTGATGCTATTCAAAAAATTTAGTAGTTGGTTTTGTTGTGAAATCCTTAACTACCATTGCTTCTACCCATTTGATGCAATAATCAACTATAACAATAATGTATGCTTCCTAATTGACATAAATGCAATGGATTCCATGAAATCAATTCTCCATATATCGAACAATTTCAATCATTGTATCCATTGTGTGGCCCTTCATTCCTAGTCATTATTCTTTCATCACACTAACATCTCTTACAAAACTAGGTAAAGTCATGTGTATCCCAGAATATGGTTGGCCAGAAGTAGCCTAGCATCATTAGCTTAAGTGTTGTTTTACATCCTGCATAGTGACCACCACATTTTGCTTCATGCACATCTTGTAAAATTCTTTATTGATGCTCTTCTGGAACACACCATCTCACGAGTCCTTCAGCATAGATCTTGTAGAGATTTCTATTTATTTTCATGTACCTCTTTACTTTATGAAGGAATTTCTCTTTCTATTTTCTATTCCACTCAATGAGAATTTCTTGTGAAAGATAATTCATATAATTAGTGATCCATGATTTTACTATCAAGTTAACAACCATTGTCATTTTTGTGAATAAATTTTCATCAAGAAATTGGTCTAATAATGGCTCTTCTAGTTCTAGCGATTCCCATCTTAGCCTTGACAAGTGATCCACTACAATGTTTTCTATTCCCTTATTTTCAATCATAGTGATGTAAAACTCTTGTAAAATTACAAGCCACCTAATCACCCTAGGGCTCACCATTGGTTTATTCATTAGAAATCTAATTGCACTATGATCCATGTGGACATAAATAGGATACCTGAGCATGTAATGCCTAAATTTTTCTAGCGTGTACACTACTTCTAGAAGCTCCTTTTTAGTAGTGGTATAATTAAGTTGTGCTCTAATGATGCTTCTATTGACATAGTGTTTGTAAAACAATCTCTTTTGATCATCCAGTTGCATTAGCACTACACCTGATGTATAATTTGAAGTATCTATTATTATGTGGAAGGGCTTGGACCAATCCAAAGCTCAAAGGATTGGTGTTTTTATTAGCTTCTATTTTAGTGCCTCAATGCCTTCTCACATTTCTCTATCCACTAGAATGGTGCATCCTTTTTGGTTAGCTCTACCAACGATTTTGCTATCTTTAAGAAATTTTTCGATGAATCTTCTATAATACCCTATGTGACTTGGAAATGATATGATTGTCTTAATAGTTTGTGGCCTCTGGGGGATGTTCTGAATGACTCTTATCTTTTCTATATTAATTTCTATTCCTTTTTGTGATACTTTTTGTTCAAAAATGATCCCATCTTGGACCATTAATTAGATTTTCTACCAATTGAGCTTTAAATTGATTTCCAAACATCTTTTTAATACTTGCTTTAAACAGTCCAATGCTTGCTTAAAGTATATCTTGTAAGTCAAGAAATCATCCATAAATACCTATGTACCATTACCTATTTATTTTTGGAAGATGCTCAAGACTAATCTCTGAAAGGTAGCGAGTGCATTGCACATACCGAAAGGAATTTTCTTGTAGGCAAATGTTTGACATGATCTTGTGAACGTAGTCTTTTCTTATTCTTTTGGTGTAATGTGAATTTGGTTATATCTATTATATCCATCAAGAAACCTATAGTATTGATTTCCTACTATGGTGTCTAGGACTTGATTAAAAAATGGTAAAGGGAAATTATCTTTGAATGTTGTGAAATTCAATAATCAAAAATTAATACATACTCTTCACTTACCATTCTTCTTTGGAACAATGACCAAAGGGCTAACCATTCACTATCCACAATGGGATGGATGAATCCTACTTTTAATAGCTTTTCCAATTCCTATTTTACTACTTCTTTAAGCTTAGGATTCACCCTTCTCTGAGGTTGGTGGTGTGGCTTGATAGTTGGATCTAAGTATATCCAATGTTAACAAATTTTTGGATCAATGTATGTTATCTCATCATAAGACCATGCAAACACTATTGGCCATTTGTTTACTTCCAATAATCTCTTTTTCTGAGATTTATCCAAGTTGGCATTGATGATTACTAGTTTTTTGTTATTCAAAAAGGCATATTCTAGCACATCTTGGAGGGCTTTTAATTCTAATGGTTCTAGCTTAAAACTCTCTGAGATCTCTAACTATCCCCATTTGATATCTTCTTCTTGGTGTGAATGTGCATATGGGTGTTTCCTTCACAACTATTCCAACTTATTTGTTTTCTCAACATAGGCACTTATGATTTGATTTTTTGGTTTCATGTATATTTTAGACTCTATCTATCTATCAATAATTAGCCACTAGGTGCCTTTTTCTTTAGTGTCTACTGTATATAGAAACTATTACACACACATTTCTTCTATACACTGGCTGCATGTTGTGCTCTTTCTTTATTTAATAGCCCAAATTTTCTGCATGTAGTTGCACCTATTATCACTGTATGCAATACATGGGACTCGACATCTTTAGATAATTCCAACTTTATCTTCCTTGGATATTTCCAGGGAAAAATCTCTAATTCCAAGCTTAGCATTCACAGTGTTAATCCATGCTTTACCCATTATTATTGGAAACTCTCCCTTGTTTTTTCCCATGTGTATTACTAGGAAATCTACAAGGTAGGACTAGCCACTGATTGTGGTGATGACATCATACATCTACCCAAGTGGAACCATGATTGACTAATCTACAAGCTCTAATTGGATGTTACTTTTCCTTAGTGGTGGAATATTCCAAGCCTTGTACATGTATTATGATATTAAGTTCACCCTTGGCTTGAAATTAAGTATAGCCTTACATGGTTTGTAACCTACTATTTGGAGATATATCAAAGAACTTCCTAGATTTGTTCTTTTCTAGGGAAGTGCTCCTACCTTTATCTAGTACGTGATGGTTTGGGTAAGCATGATAGTAGTTAAGTTTGAATTATTAGAAGATGGAAGCCTAGTGTTCCCTGGAGGAGTGTGTGTGGATGGGGTTGAAGTAGCTGGAGTCCCCATTCTTTGAATTCTTTCTGGACTTGTTTAGAAGAATGGATGTTTCCTAGATCAAGGTTCATTCATTATTATCTCCTCCTACATGTTTACTTCCCTTATTGTATTCTTCTACTATGGTTGTGATGGTAACTCCCCTTTCATGACTAGTGGTGACACTAGCAGTAAAGAATTACAAGGTTGATTTGAGGGACCATATGTTGGCTAATGTGCGTAGGGATTGGGATCCATCCATGAAGTGGGATGTTTATAATACTTAGGTGGATAATAATGAAAAGAAGAGTGAACTAAAGAATTCCTCAAAGAGATTGAACATTTTACATAATATCCATAAGGATGTGGTTACCTATATGGATATTGTTGCCTTGATGGTGGCATTGCATGTGCTTGTGATTGTTGCAACTATTGCTAGTATTGCTCCTACAATTGAGGATAGGCTCTGCTTGGAAAGTAAGTAGGCTGGAAGGATTGTAAAAGATTACCTTGAGGATAAGGTAACTATCTTAGCATCTACTTTTTAGCAAATTTTGGATTGAGTGCATATTCCCTAGACTCTTACAAGTAGGTCATAATAGGGCCACATCCCTTAGGATGTTCATACTGGTACACCTTGCATCCTTCCTTGTCTTTTGAACTATAGTTAGTACACTACTTAACTATAGCAACTTTTCCTTTCTACTTATATCCTTATCCATAATCTCTTCTCTTCTTCTTATCTTTACCTTTGTTGAATTCTTATTTAGTCCTTTCTTTCACTATCTTAAGAGTTGTAGTGAACCTCTCATCCACCAAGGCCCACATCTTCTCTACCTTTGTTGCTATATCATTGACAAATTTTTGAATTGGTAGGTTTTCTTTTGAATCACATCTTTAAGGTTTCTTCTTCTTTCTTGTCATACATTTGAACATCCTATTTGTAATTAACGGATCTTAGTTATACTGTTCAACTGACTCTCTCTTCTTTAACTCTCCTTCCTATTTTGGCACTTTTTCTATTAACCTTTGGATCTAATGGGTAGTCATCTCTTTTAGTCTTCCTTGGGCATAGACCCCAAGGGTTTCTCTAGTTTTATTCCTTAACCCATCAATGATGTGTCTAAGTTTTTTCCTTCACTAGAATCCATGGCTTAGGCATTTATGTAGAAGAGAGTAGTATATGCTCATTGCTACATCAAGGAATTCATGTGTCCCTTGCTTCCATCCCTAGATTTGCTTTCTAAGGTTAGTCACTCTGGAATAAGTTTGGTATTTGTCATTGAAGAGCTTGAGCATGATACTCCATCTTTTAATTGATTTTGGTTCCAATAATCTATACCAACTCTCTGCCTCTTTGATAAGTGTCCTAGGAAACAACTTGAGCTTATGCCAATCACTTTCAATGTTTTGGAGGACATAGGCATCATGGAGTGCTTGAAGGTGATGTTGTAGATCTGCATTGTATCCTCCTTCAAATTTAGAAATATTATTCATATCGATTTGCTTGATGCAATTGTTTCTTACATGCCTAGTGGGAATGTATACAGCTTATTTGATATTGATCATACTTCAAGTGGCTACTAGGGGTTCTTCATTGTTATTGAGTTTGTGAGCTCTTTTGTAGTAGTAACCCCTTTAATGTTGATAATGCTCCCTTTTCTCATGCTTTTTTCTATCCCTTCATCACTCATAATCATTCACTTCATCATCAGGACACCTTCTTCTATATTCCTCTCTCTGTCATAATCTTTTCATCTCTCTCTATCATGGTTTCTTGATCTACACTCCTTCCTATCAGACTTCACAGATGAACATGAAGAGGAAGATGAAGCAATTGGAGAATGGTGTCAACTAGTTCTCCTTCTGTGACTTCATGATTCATCCTCTTTGTATTATATAGAAGCTCTAGGCCCTAAGCTGTATCTATGTCTGAAGTCTCTTGCATTCTTTCCAAGGTCCTCTCCTAGAGTTGACTTTAGCTTTGTGGCAATTAGATCTTTAATATGTATTATCGGTGTGTGGGAGTGAGATCCATGAATTTGATAAAACTTTTCAACTTGGAGCAAGGCATCTTTTATTTCTTCTTGGAAAATTATCTAAGATAATTTTTTTCCTTTGTCATGTTCATGTTGTGCTTCTATAATGACATCCCTTCTTGCTAAGCCTCTATTAGCTAGTATGGTCTTGTCATGTTCTTTGTGACTTGACAGCTTTCTTGTTCATGACTTAGGTTGGCCTTCATGAGGGCTACTTGAAACATCAATGGTATGAAACATTCTGGTGGTAGAACTATGTTGCCCTGTAAGTCTCTCCATTTGAGTTGTTAATCCTAGTGAAGAATGAATGTGAAATCAGGATAGTATGAATCAGTGTGAGCATATGTAATTCTTGTCTACATTAGTGCACTCCAATCCTCTTCATTGTGTGTTCTGTCATGACTTCTTTTCCAATTGATTTTTCTCTAAGTGTGGAAGCCATGTTATCATTCTGACACTTAAGTGTGAGTGTATGTATTATTAAGTTTGATTAAAGATGTAAAAAATAAACTTTGTAGTTTCTAATACAAAGAACTCTAAGACATCAACTACTAAGCACACGTTAACACATCCCTGGCAACGGCACCAATGATGAGCAGTGGTGTATCCCAACACTCTACCATACAAGTCACATGTCTATGTGTGACCAGATCATAATCCATGGATGGACAATGTAATTATGCTAGAATTTGATGCTAAGTTCACGATTGTTGTGTTTTCACTTTGAGTTAGTAAAGTTTAGACGTATGGTTTAACTCTCAGTGAGGCATATGATAGGTTGATGTTATAAGGCTCTTAATGCTCCTAATGGTAAACATGATTGAAAATGAAATTAAAAGTCTAACTTTAGTAACATTGAAAATACCAATCTATCCTAGCCTAGAGTGATGGATACCTAGTCCTAGTCTACCATACATGCCTTGGGCTTATGTGATTATCATTGGGATTACCAAGTGGAATTATTACTGAGCTAATCAAGCAAGACCACTACTAGGTTACTAAAAAAAATCATACTTAGTGCTCAAAACTAGTCGTATCCATTCTACTTAACTAATAAGCATAAAAGTAAAGTACTTTGAAATCGAATAAATATTTTGGTCAACTACTTAACACCACATTTTCGGCATTCACACTATCGCTATAACTACAAAATGAAACTACAAGAATCTAGGTAAGGATGGAATAAAATTGTTGTTTCATGTATGCCCAAGTGTCAGCATTTATAGGGTTGCATAGATCCTAAGACATCATATCAACAATGATGTAGAATGAGCTACGATATCATTAATACTATATTGTAGATATGATATCGCAGTAATACAAAAATTGGTTTTATTAATGTCCTTTACACAAAGTGCATATAATCTATACATATTTTATTAACGATTATGTTTCTCTGCTACCAAAAGAAAAACACCATCTCCTACATCATAGAATTTGGATTTCTATTTTTTTTTTGTATAAACAGAAATTGAGTTTGAGTTTTTTCTTCCCTATTTTTTCTATCTTTTTCCATTTTCCACTCTTTTTCCTAATTTATAGCTTTGTGGAGGTATTTTTCTTTGCTAGATTTGGATTTGTTGTGGTCATGTATACATGGGTATGAAATTTATTTGGAGTGAAACAAAGTTTTACCAAATTTTTGAGGATTTTATGCTTATTTCAAATTTTCTGCTTCAATAATTTTGATTGGTGGGTTGTTTTTACCTTTTCCTTGTATTTTTGTATTAGATTAGTGTATACAATAATGTGATGTGGGCATCTAGGGAGAGATAGGTTAAAGATTGA
>MNCI01013045.1:101091-127207 GCA_015680685.1 Gnetum montanum
GTTACAATAATGGTCATTTTATGAATTATATGTAAATCAAGGAGTATGTTTGTGGGAAAAAATTTTGTTATGCCATGGTGTAGTACCTTCTTCATAGAGAGTGTGTGACTGCTAGTTGTGGATATTCGATGTCATGTTATGTTTGTTTTGGATATGTTGTGCTTGTAACATGTGATGGCTTAAGCTAGCTTGGATTGGTACATGTCTTTGCAATGACACTTATAGTGGTTGTTGGTGAGTAGTGCTAGCATAAGGGTGGGGACTAGTTGGTAATGAGGTACTCTAAAGGTAGTTATGGATTAAGCCCCGTTGATGAGCAGTAAGGTACCCCTATGCTCAACCATACGAATACGAGCGTTTCATGCACAATCCGGTCGAATTCCAAGGACTAAGTGCTTATGCGCCCTTGTGGAACAAGGACAGGCTGATTAATCATTATCTTCCCAAACTTACTTGTATGTCACGATTGTATGGTTAAGTAAGCTTGAGGCATATGATTTTTATATCTTTTATGTTTTTATGACATGTGCTAATAGGGAAAGAGAGAGATAACTAGGTGAATAATTCAACTTAACTACTCATTAACTAAGTTCTAACTAATCCCAACACAAGCATTCGTTCCCACTTGCCATACACATCTTGAACTAGTGCAACACTGCTAGGATTACCAAACACTAATTGTTACTAGGTTACCAAGCATTACACACATGCTCGAAGCGGTCATACTTGTGTAATTAAACGATTTTCCTAATTGATCAAAATGAATTGTTGTGCTAATCACAAAAATGTAAAGTTCATAAAATAAAATAAATCCATAAGAAAATAAAATAAAAGAAATGCATAAGAAAAAAAATCTCAAGTGCTACAAGGATGAATTGAAGAGCTTGTCTTTATTTCCGTACACAAGGTGTGCTCAGGTACACAATGCTCGAATAAAGATTTGTCCACACTTAGACCTCCTACTGTAGATACTTGGAAAATACTCTAACTTTCAAACAGACTACAAGAGTTTCGCTACTTGACTGCTAAAAGACTTCTCTTCAATTGTACACTTGGGCACTATATTTATAGGCTTGGGAGCAACTACTCTAATAATTAGAGTAACTGCTCTAAAAATTAGAATAACTACTAAAGCAACCGCTAGAGTAACCACTCTAATAATTAGAATAAACTGCTAGAGTAACTACTCTAATAATTAGAATAAACTAGTAGAGTATTTGCTCTAATAATTAGAATAACTACTAGAGTAATTGCTAGAGTAAGCGATCTCATCATACCCCCAAGACTGAAAGAAAACTAATCCTCAAGTTCCTTAAAAAATATTGGAAAGGTATGGGATTATTAACTAATTGACAACTAACGGTGGAATGGGATGACAGACTCAACGTCCCCAGTGAACGGATCAATAAGCATATTACAACATTAGTGTTCATGACCATTGTGGTGAACACTCATACATAAATGACATCCAAGCATTTATTTGGTAGCTTGAAGAGAAAAATAGAGAGAGAAAGAAGATGGAGTGTGTTGCCACCAATGCCAAGATTGTGCCTTCCGTTGTTTATCCATAGCCATGCCACCAAACTTGCTCATTTCATAAATGCTCAAGTTTTGTTCCATCCTAAGTACTTCCTCCAAACCCAGTCCATTGTTTGTATGGTCGTGATCTGCACATACAACATAGTCACAAATGAGCAAGGATAGATAAACCATAATGCAGTTGATGCCTTACCTTGATATGAAGTGCATTGGATAACTTGTGGTTATGGTAGAAATTGGTTTAGATATTTATCACTGGCAACTACCCAAGGTGTAGGGGTTAGGTAATTAGTAAAATGGAAAAAATTGAAAAATTTATGCCAGGGCCCCCACGACTAAGATTGAACCTCTAGTAGCTATAAGATGGAAAAATATGAGGAGCAAGAAAGATGGGAAAAAATAACAATGGCAATGCCAATAAAATGGATGTCATGGATGGGGATGAAACAAGAGATGATTGATTGTAGAAAATGTTTAAGGAAAAGAACTTAACAATTGCACCAAAAAGGAATGCTAGTGGGTCCTCCCCAAAGCAGGCTCATGCCCTTTATGCCCTAACAAACCCACAAACCAAAAAGTATGTAGGCTCTAGGAATGTCATTTGAAAGCAAGAGTTAAAAAATTACCCACAAGAATTCACCCAAGAAAAATAATGCATCAACCTAAAACAAACTAATGATAAAATCGGCAATGAGGTGGAAAATGGGAAGAAAGATGGAGAGGAGAGAATGGAATGGAATTTCAAGAACAAGGTTGTGTAAAGCCCCTTGTGTATTTCATGGTTAAGATAACTAACTAGAACTCATTCCAAATCTAGACTCAACCAACCACATTCAGTAACCTCGCATCAATACACTTGGCCAATCCATCCACTTGAAGCAACAAGAATGTTTCCACAAAGAGTCACCACCATTTCGAAGAGAGTGAGATGGAGAAGCAAGAAGTGAGAAAGGGCCATAGTTAAAGGGAACCTTCAGGCATGGGAAACATATCTTTCCAATTTCATAACCAATTCTAGTAGCCCATATTGCTTTATTATGTCTACGAGATGTGCTTTGAATTCTCACCATTTTCTCTCTCTTTTTTATGTTTATGCGTGAGAACCACACCATGCAAAGACTTATTTTTATTCACTCAGCTTCCTAATATTTGAACAATGTCAGATTGGCAAAAAACCCAAGAAAAATCATCCAAGCACCCAAGAGAATGGCCAGCACCAATGCATCGAATCCCCTTGAAGTCACATCCTTTTCATCCTTTGAGTCTTTCCTTGGTTTGAAAAATACCCAACCACCAATTCATTAATAAATTTACTTAGAAAAAGGGAACTGTACAATTCCAAGCCAAAGGAGACCATACAGTTATATGGATGAGTGGACGACGTGGACTCATTGCCTGTTTTACTAAAAGAACCATACCTTAATATCAACATCATAATTCAAAGGTAAAAACCAAACATTAGCAATCAGTATGATATAATGCAATCCATCATCATAAGCACTTATTGGATGATGAATAAAAGTAAATCAAGCAAACAAAGAAATAATAAAAACATGAATGATGGTATAAAACAAAAATAAGAAAATTTAGAAAATGTGTAAAACAAAAATTCAAAAAGAATTGAGGACCTAAAATGGTTAGCATATGTGGCCATCTCCCCCACGACTAAGTTGGAAGGAAGAGATCTGGAATAATGAGCAAGGTTGTCCATCAATAGAGGTAGCATGTGTACTGGTTGTCCTAAGCTCATGAAAAGGTTTTGTTTGTTGTACATTGACCAACAGTTTCTTGTCTAGGCTCTTAGGTTTGTATATTGTCATGGCCCCTGAAGGAAAAGTTCCATAAATAATATAAGGTCCTTTCCACCGTGTTTGAAATTTAGTATGTTGTGGTACATTTGTGGGATTCCAATAGAGGACCTTATCTCCTCATTGATATTTAACTTTCCTAATCCTTAGGTGATGACATTGTTTATTGAATGCCTTGTGCAACTCGTTAGATGACAGGGCAGCTAGTCAATTTTCATTTAGCAAGTTAAGGGTTGCTAACCATTATTTTTGTGCTAGATTATGGTCAAGGTTGAGGTCACATGCCGTGGATAGTATACAAAGCTCAGTTTGAATGGGAAGCATTGGTAATTTACCATACACTAACTCATAGGGAGAGTAGCCTGTAGGAAGTTTCCATGTGGAGCGGTATGCCCAAAGAGCATCATTTAGTTTAGTGCTCCAATCTCACCTAAACTTGCTAATGGTTCTTGTCAATATCTTCATAATCTCCCTATTGGTGACTTCTGGTTGACCGTTCACTTGGGGGTGGTATGGTGTAGTCAATTTATGCTCAACCCCTAAGCATTGCATTAATTTTTGAAAAGTTGCACCTATGAAGTGTGTACCATTATCTCAAATAAGTGCACGTGGCATACCAAACCTATTTATGATTTATTGTTGAACAAATTATGCAGCTGTAGATGATGTACACTCTTTAACAGCAACTGCTTTGGCCCATTTTGTTAGGTAATCAACTGCAACAATAGTATAAGCTTTTCCATTGTCCAAGGTATAATCAACCCCATAAAATCAATTTCCCAAATGTCGAAGGGTTCTAACAATTGAATCCATTGTTACAGACCCTCCATTCTAGCAGTCATTCCCCCATCACATTGACAGCACTCACAAGATTGGACGACATGATGGGCATCCCAAAATAATGTAGGTCAATAATACCCTACAAGAAGGATCTCGATGGCCCTTCGTCTCCCTACAAAATGATCCCCAAAAGGACCCTCATGAGCATCTTGGAGAACT
Organism: Gnetum montanum; assembly: GCA_015680685.1. Classification (NCBI taxonomy): domain Eukaryota; kingdom Viridiplantae; phylum Streptophyta; class Gnetopsida; order Gnetales; family Gnetaceae; genus Gnetum; species Gnetum montanum. Next base: position 105,438 of record MNCI01013045.1, read on the forward strand.
CATAGTTGATCTATATCGAAAACACACCATCAAACCAACCCATTAGGACACAATTTGTAAAGTTGTCCATTGATCTCTATAAAGTACTTGGCTTGGTGAAGAAACTATTGTTTCTTCATAAGGTTTAACTCTTGTGGTGTTTATTGGATGAGGAGATAGGTAAGAATGCCACTGTACCAGTTTGTCTTCGTGGGTGATTGATTATTCACTACACTAGCAAAGAGGAATTCATCAAGGAAATAATCAAAAATTGGATACTCATCCCCTTTGTTGTCCCATTGCAATCGAGATAAATGATCAGCAACTACGTTCTTGGTGCCTTTACGATCGATCATCGTAAAATCGAACTCTTCTAAGATTACAAGCCATCGTATGATATGAGGGCTTACCATTGGCTTATTCATGAGGAACTGGATTGCACTATGATTTGTATGTATATATACTTTATATCCCAATACATAGTGTCTAAACTTTTCTAGTGTAAACACTATAGTCATTAATTCTTTCTCTGTGGTAGTGTAGTTAAGTTGTGCACCAGTGATACTTCTACTTGCACAATGGATGTAATAAGAATGCTTCTGGTCATCTAACAATGTAAGTATGGCTCCTAAAGCATAGTTGGACACATTAGTCATGATATGGAATGGTTTGGACTAGTCAAGATCTTATAGAATGGGTGTTTCTACTAGCTTCTGTTTTAGAGTTTGGAAAGGTAATTCACATTCCCTTGTCCACTCAAATGGTACGTCCTTTTTCATTAATTCCACCAATGGTTTAGCAACATTTGAAAAGTTCTCAATAAATCTCCTATAGTAGCCAGTATGTCTAAGGAATGATCGAATATCTTTGATAGTTTCTGGTTGATGGGTAATTCCTTGGATAATTTTGATTTTCTTGGTGTCTACCTCTATCCCTGTGTGTGAGATTTTGTGCCCTAGTACTACGCCTTCTTGGACCATCAAATGGCTTTTTTTCCAGTTGAGCCTTGAATTGGTTTCTACACATTTTTTTAACACTTGCTCCAACTGGTCCAAGGCTTGATCAAAGTTTGCTCCATAAGTGGAGAAGTCGTCTATAAAGGCCTCCATGCCATTCCCTATCTGCTATTGGAATATGCTTAGAACTAGTCGTTGAAATGTTGTAGGGGAATTGCACAAGCCAAAAAACATCTATTTGTATGCAAAAGTTCCCCAAGGACTGGTGAGCGTAGTCTTGGCTTAGTCTTCTTGGGCTATTTGTATTTGATTATATCCACTATATCCATCCATAACACTGTAGTAGTGATGCCCTATGATGGTGTCTAAGACTTGGTCGACAAATGGCAATGGAAAGTTATTGATGAGTGGCGAGGTACCCCTACACTCAACCATACGAAACAAGTGTAGCACGCGCAATCCGGTCGAACTTCGCAGACTAAGTGCCTACACGTCCCATGGAACACTTAGGGTTAATTATTCATTTTCTTCCCAGACTTACTTGTAGTTGTCACAGTGTATGGTTAAGTAAGTCCAAGGTATATGATTTTTATGGTTTTTATGTGTTTTATCTCCTATGCTATTAAGGCGAAGGGTTGAGGAAACTAACTAACTCTAACTAATGAACTAAGTCTAAACTACCTAGTGTCAACATCCATTCCCACTTACCGTACACACCCTGAACCGTGGCTACCAAATGCTAATCGTTGTTGGGATCACCATGCGTAACGCACATGCTTGAAGTGGTCATACTGAGGCACTTAACTAGGAGGAAAGGGTTGAGAAAGCTAATTTATCCTAAGTGCGATGAGCAGCCGATTCCTTAATTATCCGTACACATCCTTAAATGCTCATAATCAAGTCATACTCATTCCACATTTCTAGCCTAAGTACGATGAGCATCCATTTCTTGATTATCCGTACAAATCCTTAAATGCTTGTAATCAAGTCGTACTCATTCCGCATTACTAANTCAAATCCTTAAATGCTTGTAATTAAGTCGTACTCATTCCGCATTACTAAGAGAGAAAGCAATAAATAACATTAAATAAAATCCTATTCTATGCACTACAAGGTTTATCCAGGAAGTTCATCTTTATTGTCGTACACAACTTGTGTTCAGGTATAATGCTGCTCGAATAAAAATCCGTTCACTTTAGGACTCCTACTGTAGGCACATGGAAAATATTCTATCTTTAGAGTGATCAATCTACCATAGTTTCCCTACTTTTATCCTAGGATGAGGAAACAAGGGAGAGCCACCTCTTATTTATAGATATGACGGTGTGCCGCGATATCGCATATGCGATAGCAGGGGACGACGCGATATTGCGTACACGATATCGCATGGGATGTGATATCATGGTGGCTGTGATATCGCATCTCATCATTTATCTTTGAATGTTGCCATATTTAGTAGCCTAAAATCTATGCACACCCTCCATTTACCTCTTTTTTTAGGTACACTAACTAAGGGGCTAACCCATTCACTATCAGCAATGGGGTATATGAACCTAGCCTTGAGAAGCTATTCAATTTCTTCCTTAACTACTTGCTTTAGCTTAGAATTTAATCACCTCTGTGGTTATCTTTGAGGCTTCATGGAGGGGTTAGTGTAAATTCTATGTTGGCATATCCTAGGATCTATTCCAATTAATTTGGGATATGACCAAGTGAAGGCTCTTGACCATTTATTTATTACCTTCAGCAGTTCTTCTTTCTATTGAGGAGTAAGCTTAGCATTGATAATTACTGGTTTTTCGTTTTTAAGGAATGCGTATTCCATACCGGTGGGCAATGGCTTCAACTCGAGGAGGTCTTGGTTAAATTTCTCAGGGATTTCCAGCTTCCCCCAGTTGATATTTTCAAGGTTAAGACTTGGAAGTTGGCGATGGACTTGCTCTAATGCATCTATGCTATCGATGTAAGCATAAGTCAAACCCTCAATTGGTTCCATGCATATGAGTGAACTGCTTTCTTAATCAGCTGTCAGCCACTAGGTGTCTTCTTGTCATGTGGCTACTACATACATGCATCTTTGTATGTTAATCACTTGTGCACATTGATTGCATGCAAGCAATGTTAAACTTTGCACAAATCATAACCCCTGCACGCAATTACACCCTGTGTTACTATATGCGATGCATGGAACTTTCTTCTTCTCAATCTTTCCAAATGTATTTTCCTTTGATATTTCTAGGAAAAGATTGCGGATTCCTAGGCATGCATCGATGGTGCTTATCCATGCTCTTCCCATTATGATTGGGAAGTCCCCCTTACTATTGTTCACCTGAATCACTAGAAAGTTAGCTGGGTACAACCACCCACAAACAGTGGTAATGATATCTTCCACCAGTCCCAATGGGACAGAGATGGACTAGTCAACCAACTATAGACAGATGTTGCTCTTTTTCAATGGAGGTAGATTCCAAGCCTTGTACATTTCTTGAGAAATCAAGTTGACACTGGAACCTAAATCCAAAAGAGCCTTGTATGGCACATTTCTAGCAATTTGTAAGTATATCAGAGGACTCCCAGGGTCAGAGAATTTTTTGGAAAGGTGGCCAACTTTGATCTAATTGGTAACAGCATGTGTTAGCATGACCGTATGCATTGAGTGCAGTGGTTGAGTTGAAGGGGGCTCTGAAGTTTTGAGTGATACTGAGGCATCTAAGGAATCATCTGCTTGTGATTGCAAGGGCTTGGTTGGTCTGTTGATTCTAAAGAAAGGTCTTTTCTTCATGTGGTTGTTGAAACCAATAGTAGGTTGAGAGATAATAGCCCTTGTGGCATTATGTTGCTACGGCTGGGTAGGAATTTCACCTTCCATCGTGAGAGCAGGTGGTAGTAGAGCTATTGGTGGAAGAGATGTGGTCAGATGAGAAGGATGATATGCTTGTAGAATATCACCTCTAGAGGAGGGAGTTCCATAATACTTGCAAGCTTGGTAGTGAGGTTAAGGAGTGACATGACCAAAAGAGTCACGTGAGAAGATTGGTTAATACACGTAATATCCTTATAGGTTAGGTTTCCAGTAAGGATACTATTGCCTTGGTGGTGGCATTCCCCATGATTGTGGGTGCTACCACTGTTGATATTACTCAATTGGTTGTGGTGGAGTTCCACTAGGATAATATGTTAAGGATTGGTGGAACTGCCTGGGGTTACCTTGAGGATAAGGTAACCTTTGGGGTGTTCGCCTTTTGTTTAATCATGGGTTGAGTGCATACACCCCAGACTCCTACAAATGTGAGATTATAGGGCAACATCCCTTAGGATGATCATATTGACATATCTCACATCCGCTATTATTGTCTGTTTCTAAATCCACAACCTCTTTAATGATGGCAACTTTGCCCTTACCCTTGCTACATGCATGTTCAGCCTCTTTCTTTTTTCTTTTCTCACTACCTTGCTCTCTAGACTCCTCTACTATTTTAAGAATAATTTAAAATCTATTATCTAGGAAATCCCACATTTGGTCTACCTTTTTCGAAACTTCTGATGTCATCTTTTGGATAGGCAAATTTTTCCTATTCACCATCTCTTCGAGTGGTGACTCTTCTTCATCCTCACAAAATCTTACTCCCCTCTTCTAAAGGAAAGGATCTCAATTATACTCTTTAGCACTTTCTCTCTTTCGTAGCTCACCTTCTTACTTAGTAACTTGCTCCAATATTGTTTGAATTTGATGGGACCTAAGCTCGGATAGTCTCCCTTGGGCATAAGTCCCTAGGGTTCTTCTCGTTTCATGCCTAAGCCCATCCATGAGATGGCGTAGTTGATCACTTTGCGAATAACCATCGCCAAGACAACAATGTAATAGTGCATAGTATCAGCCCATAGTAGCATCCAAGGGTTCATGTCTTGCTTATTTCTAGCCTTGGATTTGCTTTCGCAAGTTGGACACTCGGAAGTACGTTTGGTACTTATCGTTAAAAAATTCTAACATGGTACTCCACCTACGAATGGATTCTGGTTCTAAGGACCAGTACCAACTTTTCGCTTCTTTAACTAGTGTCCATGGAAACAACTTAAGTTTTTTTCATTCATTATTTATGTTTTGTAAGGCACACACATCATGGAATACTTGTAAGTGATTCTGAGGATTAGCGTTATATCCCCCTTCAAATTGTGGGATGTTGTTCATATTTAATCTCTTGATCCTACTATCTTTTTGATGCCTTGTTGGAATTCTAACAGCCTCAGTTATGTCCAACATACTTCAAGTAGTGATGAGGGGTTCATTGTGATCGTCTCTCCCATGGAATTTATGATGCCTACGTTGCTCCCTACTCTCCCTTCTTCTATGTCGTGACTCTCTAGAGTTCCCTTATCCCCTTTCCTGGATGTTTCGTCTATGACTTTCACTTTGCCTACCTTTATCCCCATGGTCTTTTTCCTCATGACTGTATCCGGATACTGAAGGAGAGGATGAAGGAGATGATGAAGGTGAAGAAGAAGGAGAACCATCACCATGACGGTGCCTACTACCTTCCCTTTGGCGATCTCATCCTTAATCATGATGGCGATTAGAATGTCTATCTTTATCATGTGTCTGTGTCCCTTTTTCAGACCCTTTGTGCCTGTGGGTATCAGAACCTAGGTTATGAATAGTGGAATGAAGGTCCTGATACACAACCCCTTGGCCAAAGTCAAGGGGAGGAACATTGTTGTGTGGGCGACTGCTTGAGGTAGGTTCACCATTCTCATTTTCTCTTAAGACATGTGGGGCATCCTGGGACCACTTACCCTTCAAAGACTTATGATGTCTCTCCTATTGCAAGCCCCTTTGACATTGTGCCCCTATGGGATGGTATTCTCTCAAGTCATGGTCTTGCATAATGTATTCTATGTGTAAGTGCAGCATGCCAATTCATGTGAGAGCACGAAGAAGCATGCTCAGGACTGAACGATTAGGAGGTAACACTATGTTACCTTCTAAGTCTCACCAACGCAGTTGTTCATCTTCATGGAGGATAAAGGTGAAGTCTGGTATATACTCATCAAGATGAACATATATAACTCGAACTTGTTGAGGGACTGGCGGATCAACATCATGTGTATTACGTCGTCGATTGTTTCCTATTTTAGACCTAGGAAGTGAGGCACTTTCATATGAAGAAGGAGACATACTTGTCTGTTCAGTGTGCAATGTATTCTTGTTTATTATTTTCTCAATCAATCCTAAGGATTCATTCCAACAATGTGAATGATTTCCTATTTTCTAGTTAGTGCACAAACAATTAAGTCCCCAACAACGGCGCCAATGACAAGCAGCGAGGTACCCCTACACTCAACCATACGAATACAAGCATTTCACGCACGATCTGGTCAAATTCCAAGGACTAAGTGCTTATGTGTCCTTGTGGAACAAGGATGGGTTGATTGATCGTTGTCTTCCCAAACTTACTTGTATGTCATGATTATATGGATAAGTAAGCTTGAGGCATATGATTTTTATATATTTTATGTTTTTATGTCCTATGCTAATAGGGAAAGAAAGAGATAACTAGGTGACTAATTTAACTTAACTACTCATTAACTAAGTTCTAACTAATCCTAACACAAGCATCTGTTCCCACTTGCCGTACACATCCTGAACCAATGCAACACTGCTAGGATTACCAAACACTAATCGTTATTAGGTTACCAAGCATTACACACATGCTTGAAGTGATTGTACTTGTGTAATTTAACAATTTGCCTAATTGATAAAAATGAATTGATGTGCTAATAACAAAAATGTAAAGTGCATAAAATAAAGTAAAATAAAATAAATGCATAAGAAAATAAAATAAAAGAAATGCGTAAGAAAACAAATCTCAAGTGCTGCAAGGATGAATTGAAGAGCTCATCTTTATTGCCATACACAAGGTGTGCTCAGGTACACAATGCTCGAATAAAGATCCATCTGCACTTAGACCTCCTGTTGTGGACACTTGGAAAATACTCTAACTTTTCAACAGACTACAAGAGTTTCACTACTTGACTACTAAAAGACTTCTCTCCAATTGTGTGCCTGGGCACTGTATTTATAGGCTTGGGAGAAACTATTCTAATAATTAGAGTAATAGCTCTAATAATTAGAATAACTACTAAAGCAACTGCTAGAGTAACCACTCTAATAATTAGAATAAACCGCTAGAGTAACTTCTCTAATAATTAGAATAAACCGCTAGAGTAACTACTCTAATAATTAGAATAACTGCTAGAGTAACCCCTAGAGTAAGCGCTCTCACCACCCACTATGACGCATTAGCGAGGCTTCTATCTTTGGCCTTATCTTGAGAGTGGAAGAGCCTAGGCATGTTCATCCCTATGACTAGTACATGGCATAGGTGTGTACATTGCTATAAACAATCCTCTAGAAGGCTTGTTGTTATTGGTCATAAGTTGATGAACCATAGCACTAGTTGGCTACATGAAAGACTAATAAAAAACTTGCAGACAAGTGATTGATTCTAAGTACTTATGGCAACATTTCACATGCTACATTAACTGTGGATATGCTAGCGATCACATGAGTTTTATGTATATGTTGATATAGTGACCACATGGGTTATGTGTATATGTTGGTATTGATTAGTGAGTCATAGTGATGGTAATATATCTTATGATTTATTTATGAGTGTGTGGTCTATGTGATGCTTAATGGTATGATGTGGCTACAAATACATAGACATGACAATGAAAATGCATGTAGTGCAATGTAATGGATATATGATTGTTTATGTTTAACAATGATTATATCTATGACTATGTGCTAGTTATCTGTTCACTCTAGGAGGAATTCTATGAGTATTGTGTGTGATATTGCATGTGCATGTGTGGCTTATAGTGTGTGAGAGACTAACTGTTGTTGCAAGTTACTTTGTACACCATTCCTCTCCTCTAATGTAATACTTGTCAATCATCTAGTAGGGAAAGTGTAATAGTAGGGAAAGTGTAAAGGCTTCTACTTAATTTTATATTGACTTTATTTAGTTACAAGTGAAGATTGCAAAGGTGCAGGAGAGCACTGAGAGAGAGCTAAGGAGATGGATGTCTTTAGATATTGATTGATGTAAATTTCCTAGTATTGTGGACTCTTCCTATTTTTATACTCTTATGTATATGATGTTTATGTTTTGTATCCTATGACAGTAGTACAAATTCTTGGTTTATGTAGAGACATGCAATTTTATAAATTGAAATGTATGCTTAGTATTTGGTTTGACATTGATTTTTGTACAATTTAACCTTTCACAATATTTATATATATTGAGTGATTTATTCTTGATGTCTTTTCATGCACCATTAGTTTTCAGTTTCTCATGCTTCGGATGTGTTGTTACTAGCGATTCTAGATATCATTTCATCCTAGCCAAGAGTTGTAGGGTGAGATGTTATATAAACCCATTCCATCTTCTTTGACTTTAGTCAAAGAATATGATGTTGAGTGCCTTGCTTGTTAGCCCAATTGTATGCTCACTCCTTGTTATTTAAACATTTATCAACATTCAAGCATGGTGTTTATTTAAATATTATATTCAAATTCTTGTAAGTTTTACTAACTATGATATAAAATAAAGATTCGTGGATGTTAATAGAAAATGACTTGGTTTTCCTTGCATAAAAAATAAAATCACAAGTGCAAATGAAGATAAAGATAAAAAATAAAACACAAACCATGAAAAATAATTTTCTTAGCCAAGAACATGGCAAGTACAAACAAAAATAAAATAAAATAGAATGTAAACAATGGAAAATAATTTTCTTTGTGAAGAACAAACAAACAAATAATGAAATGCAAATTATGGCAAGTGATTTTCCTCCATAGATGAAAAATTTATAAATAATGGCAAGCAATTGAATAGACTAAAAATAAAATGCAAACAATTGAAAACTAAAATAAAATTAGAAGATTAGAATTAAATCCAAGACCTTTCATTTTATTTGAAAATAGTGTTACCACTACGCTATCTATTGGAGTTGAAAAGTTGTGTGAAAATTTTGTCATTAATATTTTTCAAACAATGAAAAATAATTTTTTGACAAATTAAAAAGTTCAAACAAGAAATTGATTATTTTAAAGTTCTGGGATGGTTTTTTTTCCTTGGGTTGCTAGATGTTCTTGATGGACAAGAATTTTTCATGGTTTTCCTGTCATTGGGTTTCATTGTGTGATTTAGATATGAATATGTAGAATGTTTGTATTCTTAGGTGTAGTTTAGGATCATGGAAGTTTTTGGTATATTTAGAACGGAAGGGTTTTGAAAGGTGTTTTAACATTATATTAGGTCAAATACTTTATGGTGCTAAAGTTTGGCATCCAAAACAGGGCCTTTCTTTTTCTATACAAAATCATCATGTAGAAGTTCCTCTGGAATCAGTCCAAAATGCTATTGTGGCCCTAAAAGAAGTTTTGAAGACTTCAAATGTGAAGGACCTAGAACCCACCATAGCACACCATTTATAAGAGATTATTTCTTGGGATCCAAATCCTACTCCATTGTAGATGGCATCATAAGCTATTTTTGCACTGGCCAATGGCAAGCTATAACAGTGGCTAGCCGCATTGCCAATGTGGGTCAAAGACCATATAATTTTAATGCTAGGGATAAAAATCAGATGCAAAATATGCTAAGTTGTTGAGATATTTTAAATAAATAAGATGAAGGAACCTTTTCCTTCACCTGCAAATGAAAATACTCAGCCGTAATGTGAGACGGCTTTTAATTCTCTCTCATCAACAAGCCATTGAGCGGTGATGGTCATCTGAAAAATTGGATTTTCTTTGCTAACAGGAAACTAAAGAGATGGAGTGAGTATCGCTACTATTCACCGCCTTTTCTGGAAGTTGACAATTTGGAAATTTGATTTGATTGTCTTCCTACTTTGGTCTGATCAACACTCTCGTGCTGTCCGAATCTTAGGAACACTAGATTGGATTTTAATCAATGTGCATGAATCTCTCCAAATTAAATATTATGCCTCATTCAAGGAAAAATTTTCCTTAAACAATCCAACACATTATTCCTTAAACAATCCAACACATTATAGACCCAGTATTGTTTATGGATAATTTTATTTTTGTCTTGAATTCCTTAGAGAAAATTGAAGGGTAATGGAATGTCATGTAACAATGTGATATCTTTGAACAGCAACATGACAGTTTTCGTTGCTATCCATTGACAGCTTACGTTGCTATCCTTGGCAAGCAACATGTGGAAACCATTGTCATCGATTGCAACATATGGTAACAACTCGTTACAATCCATCCGTTGAAATCTATTCATTGTTATCTTGTAATGGTCTCATATTTTTCTAATAAATGGTAATTGATTCCGAGGCCTTTTGGGTTCTTGATGGGAGAACAAGGCACGGGGAATCAATTGCAGTGTAACAGTTTAGGTCCCTTTCACAGTCGCTTACAGTCTGCATACACCATCACTGCAGAGCGCCCGTGTGAAAGAAGATCTGGAACATTCAGCATCAATGGCATCAATGGCTGGAGGTTAGTTCAATCTATGTTTCAAAATTGATTTGTGCATTTTTGTTTCATGCACATTTGTAGATTAAGACATCTGTTTTTACATGCTTCCGCTTGTGCAATCCGGTTTTTGATACACGTTAGATTTCTTACATGTCACAGTCCATACTTCTTTTATGAATGCAGTCACAAGCTTTGCTTACATTGATATCCCTCTTTTGGGTATACAGTATGCTTGATCAGATGTGTGTCATGGTGCAACTAGAGTTTTGTGTAAGCTAGATCGTTTTCTTGCTTCTATTCCATGGCATCAACCATTTTATTTTGTATCATCTCAATGCCTACCTCATGCATGCTCAAATCATCGACCAATTTTATTTCGTATAGAAGTGAGATTTCACGCACGAATGTTTAGACGGAAGAATTGTTGGAATAAATCATCTCAGGTCAAATCAATTATCCAGCAACAATGATAACAGTGTAATTTAACCTGCTTCAAAAATTGAAATGTGTTAGACAAGCTATGATTCAACGCAAAAAGAAACATCCACTTAATTGGCATAATTGGTATTAAGATATACTTACATAAGTAGACCAAATTCAACAAGAAATTGATATGGTTGGCTAGTCTCATGATCTTCAAGATCATGAGTGGACTCTCCTTTGTGCTTTTGAGGATCTCAAGTAACAAGAATTAGAGTATTGTAAACAAAGGACAAAAGTTAAATGGTGTCTTCTAGGTGATGTATGTTCAAGGTTTTTTTTATCAATATGCATTCTAAAAAGATTAAGCACTGTTGAAAAAACAATGGAATAATGGAATAAGCAATGATTAATGGTTTCATCAATGGAAGTATATTGGTGCATCACAGGAGTATGTTGGTGTAGTAGTTTCATTCATGAAAAAATTAGAAGAAATGGAAGCACTGTTGAAATAAAAATTTTGTTGCAACAACACTATATATAGTGTGCGTTTGGCGCAATTGGTGGGTTTTTTAACAAGAAAAGAGTAACCCTAGTGGACTTGCTAAATGCATCATCATTAATTGTTCTATTATTTTAAGCTACCATGGTGATCCTCACCTAGCTTAAAGATGGATTTGTTTTGGGTTGTTCTATTACTAGAATCTATAATCTTCTTCCAGTGTGCTTCATGTATAACCTTTTATTACCGAAGGTGCCCCAACCATCATAGAATTAGGTTTAATTTTTCTTCAAAAAACAAAACAAAATTAAATTAAAAATTTAGCATTGAACCCAATACCTTTCATTTTATTGAAAGTAGTGTTACCACTATGTTATCTAGTTTAGTCCAAAAGTTGTGTGGTGAATTTCTTATTAATATTTTTCAAATAATGGAGAGTAATTTTCTTTGTGAATACTAAACAAAGAAACATTGAAACACAAATAATTGGGGGGTGTTGTAACCTAAAATAAGTGAAACATAGGTACACCTCACGATATATATGTAGGAAAACATGCCTTGTTGGTGGATAAAAGGTTGTTTCCCTTTGGAATGAGGTCACAAGGATATGTAGGCTTGTGAAGGAGCTTCAACTTTGATGCTTAGGCCACCACCCTTCTCTTTGAGAGCAGAGTTAAGGCTAGATATGTGAGAGTAGGAACATGTCTAAGCTCTTATAGAAGAATGATGTCTCTTATGGTTGTGTGTACTTGTTATAGTCATGATTGTGTATGTTGTGTTGGTCATGTCACTTATATGTTTTTATGTGATGTACTTGGTACACTCCTAATCCAAGGACTAATGGATGGTGTATGCTTATGTTATGTGTAAAGGTACTATGACTATTGAGATGTATTCCAACTTGGATTTGCTCTAGGTTGTCTAGCTACTTTTGGACTCAAGGATGATGTTAAATGGTGCTTTGCCAAAGTGGTATCGTTATAATATAGTCCAATTAGAACTTTATAGAACTTAGCATTGTCCACCAGAATTGAAGCCATGACCTAAAGCTTCCAAATCAAGTGTCTTACCACTAGGCTAACACCTCATTATTAATGAAGCACAAATAATGACAAGTGATTTCCTTGTATAGATGAAAAATGTATATAGTGGCAAGTAAGTGATAATTAATAAATAAAATAAGATTAGAATATTAAAATTGAACCCAAGACCTTTAATTTTACTAAAAGTAGTGTTACCACTATGCTATCCAATTGAGTTGAAAATTTATGTAACAAATTTATTATTAACATTTTTAGAAGAAAAGGGTCCCATCATTACCTAGGTAGCTTGGGTTGTGATGGGATCCTTTTGAAAAGTTAAAGTAGATGGGAGGGGTTTTAGACTACTTCCTCAAAAACCAAAATCTGAATCTTAGGAAAACAACCACCATATTAGAATAGACAAGTCAAATGTGGGCTAGGTCATCCTTCAAGCTTAGAGGCTTTCTGCAAAAAAAAAAAAAAAAAAAAAGAATCAATGATGAAATTGTAGATGGTAGACAAGAGACCCTAAATGTTTTGATGAAAGGCCATGATGTTCCAAAGAAAGATTAGGGTTAGTCATTAATGGAGATAGAACATTTGAGCTTAACTTCCAATTTTCTTAAGGTCCTGAAATTGAACTTTCATAAAATCCTAAGCATATGATTATTTGTAAGATGGAAAGACTATGGGTTTGGTTTAATAGTTCTTTTTACTATTTTGATTGGTTGCTTTGGTTATGATTTCCTTTGATGCTTTTGTTAAGTTGTAGTTTTATTTATGTCTGCAAATATGTCCTAGGCATTTTGGTTATTTCATCAAGGCTTCATCTCCCATTTAATAGCTTTATGTTTATCCTATGCTAGGCACTTTTGTTGCTTGATTGCTGATGGGACGCGATATCACATGGGCCGCGATATCGCATCCTCCCCCCTGATATCGCATACACGATATCACAGTGTGTCATCATATCTATAAATAAGAGGCGGCTCTCCCTTTTTTCCTCATCCTAGGCTAGATAGTAGGCAAACTCTGGCAGATTGATCACTCTAGAGATAGAATATTTTCCATGTGCCCGCAGTAGGAGTCCTAAAGTGAACGGATCTTTATTCGAGCAACATTGTACCTGAACACAAGTTGTGTACGGCAATAAAGACGAACTTCCTGGATAAACCTTGTAGTGCATGGAATAGGCTAATTAGGATTTCATTTATTGTTATTTATTATCTGTTATTTAGTGCTTTATGTTTACCCTATGCTAGGCACTTTTGTTGCTTGGTTGCTGATGGGACGCGATATCGCATCCTCCCGCCCGATATCGCATACACGATATCACAGTGCGTTGTCATATCTATAAATAAGAGGTATCTCTTCCTTGTTTTCTCATCCTAGGCTAGAAAGTAGGGAAACTCTAGCAGATTGATCACTCTAGAGATAGAATATTTTCCATGTGCCCGCAGTAGGAGTCCTAAAGTAAACAGATCTTTATTCAAGCAACATTGTACCTGAACACAAGTTGTGTACGGCAATAAAGACAATTCCTGGATAAACCTTGTAGTGCATGGAATAGGCTAATTAGGATTTCATTTATTTTTATTTATTATCTGTTATTTACTGTTTTCTCTCTCAACCCTTCTCTCCTAGTTAAGTGCCTCAGTACGACCACTTCGAGCATGTGCGTTACGCATGGTGATCCCAGCAACGATTAGCGTTTGGAAGCCATGGTTGCATCAGTTCAGGGTGCGTACGGTAAGTGGGAATGGATGCTGATGCTAGGTAATTTAGATTTAGTTCATTAGTTAGAGTTGCCCATTAGTTTCTCAACCCTTCACCTTGTTAGCATAGGAGACATAAAACATAAAAACTATAAAAATCATATACCTCGGACTTACTTAACCATACACCGTGACAACTACAAGTAAGTCTGGGAAGACAATGAATGATTAACCCTAAGTGTTCCATGGGGTGTGCAGGCACTTAGTCTGCGAAGTTCGACTAGATCATGCGTGCTACACTCGTATTCGTATGGTTGAGTGTAGGGGTACCTCAACACTCATCATTGGCGCTGTTGCCGAGGACTAAGCGTTTGTGCACTGAATAGAACATAGGATATCACTCACATCGTTGGTAGCCTAAACAAACCTTCAGGTTAATTAAAGAAAAAATTATATAACAGTAAAATTAGCACACCGATAATAATGTCTTCTTCTCATAAGAGCAACTCACCACCTAGGGACAATACAAAGAACAATCAAAAGTCAAAAACACATAACCAAAATCTACCAATTCCTCAACAATATAGGGTGGAATATACTTATCTCAATGAGTATATTCCCAACTTTACTTTTATCTTCCATCAAGATGAACAGATGCGCTAGAGAGACTTGCATGGTAACATAGTGTTACCTCCGGATCGTGCAATCCCTAACATGCTTCTCCGTGCTTTGGCACAAATCGACATGACTCAACTCTATGCTGAATACATTGTAGCAGATTTTGACTCAAGGGATTATTATCCTACAACTGCACAACGTATGAGGGACTCAAGGCAGGAGAGCCAACATACACAGTTGAAGGGCAAAGAGGTCCCGCACGTCCTTAGTGAAATGGAAGATGGTGAACCACTTATAACTAGTTCTCTTTCAAAAGATATTCCCCCTCCTAACGAAAATGAGGAGGTTGGGTATCAGAACCTATGATCCATGATACACAACACTAGTTCTGATCCCCATGAACACCAACTGTTCATAGAGGGAACAACAACTCATGATAAGGACAGGCACTTAGATCGTCATCACGATTGGGGCCGAAGTAGCTGAAGAGAAGGTAGGAAACATTGTCATGGTGATGGTTCTCCTTCTTCTTCTCCTTCATCTCATCACTTACCCTCTCCTTCCACATCTGGGCGCAGCCACCATGAACATAACAGTGAGGATAGAGGTAGGCAAAATGAGAGACCTCGACGAGAGAGTTGAGAGAGAGGATAAGGACATGAACGAAGGAAAAGTAGAAAACAACGTAGACATCATAGACGTCATGAAAGAGATGATCATGATGAGCCCCTACTTGTAACCCGAAGTATGCTCGATATAACGGAGGCTGTAAGAATACCAACAAGGCATTTAAAAGATAGTCAAATCAAGCGCTTAGACATGAATAACATACCACATTTTGAAAGGGGATACAACTTAGATATGCAACATCATTTACAGGCATTCCATGATGCCTGCACCTTGCAGAACATAGAAAACTAGTGGCAAAAAATTAAGTTGTTTCCAAGGACACTTATTAAAGAAGCAGAGAGTTGGTATCGGTCCTTAGAATCGGAAACCATCAAGAGGTGGAGTACGATGTTAGAACTCTTCAACGATAAGTATCAAACATACTCCAGAGTATCTAATTTGCGTAAGCAGATCTAAGGATGGAAGCAAGGTACTCATGAACCCTTGGATGTTGCCATGGCCTGCTACTACACATTGTTACATTGTTGCCTAGGCCATGGATACGCTCAACGGGATCAACTTCACCACATCGTAGATGGGATAAGGCATGAGACTAGAAGAACTCTTGGGACTTATGCCCAAGGGAGACTATCAGAACTTAGAGCCCATGAAGTTCATTGCTTGTTGAAACAAGTAGCAAAAGAAGAAGGTGAACTATGAAAAAGAGAGAGTGCAGAAGAATACAACCATGATCCTTCCCTTCGGAAGAAGGGAGTGAGATTTTGTGATGAAGAGGATGAGTCACCACTCGAAGAGTTGGTGAACAGAAAAACCTTGCCGATTCAAAAACTAACAATAGAAGTATTGACTAAGATGGATCAATTGTGGGATTCCTTAGAATCCAAACTTGAAACTGTCTTGAAAATTATAGAGGAGTCTAAGGAGGAATGAAGTAGTGACAAAGGTAAGACAAAGTGGAGAAATTCAGGCCTTGCACATAACAAGGGTAAGGGGAAAAACTATCTCCAATGAAGTTGTGGATTCAAACATAGATGATGACGGTGGATGTGAGATCTGCCAGTATGACCATCCTAAGGGATGTTGTCCAATCATCTCACATCTACAAGAGTCTGGGGTGTATGCACTTAATCCGAGACTTAACCAATGGTAGACACCCCGAAGGTTGCCTTATCCCCAAGGTAACCCAAGGCAATTCCACCAACCATTAAAGTACGATCCAAGTGGAACTCCACCATAATCCATTGAATAGCATCAATAGTGGCAATACCCACAGTCATGGGGGATGCCACCACCAACACAACAATACCCTTACCGGAAACTTGATCCTTATGGCTATTATGTGCAGCAGCCAATTTCTCCAAGTGACTATATGGGTCACACAACTCCCCAACGTCACTACCAAGTTCGGAAGTACTTTAGGAGGACTCCTTCTCCTCCAGGAGGCACCCCACATACTTACCATCCTCCAACTCCATCCGCACCTCTTCCACCTATAGTTCCCATACAACCTACTCCAACAATGCAAGGGGAAATCCCCACTCAACCATAGCAACACCACACTACGAGAGCCGTAAACATTCAACCCACTACTGGTTCTGACAACTATAAAAAGAGAAGACCTTTCTTCAGAACTAAAAGCCCAGACAAGCTCTCACAACAACAAGCGGTTAAGCCCATGTACACTCCTCTACCATCTAACACTTCAAAGCACCCTTCAGTCCAACAAAGCTTAAAGCATACAATTATGTTAACGCATACTGTAATTGACTGGATCAAGGTAGGACACCTTCCCAGGAAACTAACTGACCCTGGGAGTCCCTTAATCTATCTAAAAATCACCAGAAATGCATCACATAAGGCTCTTCTTGACTCAGGTTCCGGATTCAACTTAATTTCACAAGAAATGTATCAAGCCTGGAACCTGCCCCAACTTAAAAAGAGTAACATTAAACTAGAGCTGGCAAATCAGTCCATCATCATTCCCTTGGGATTGGTGGAGGACATTGTTACCACTGTGTGTGGTTGGTCCTACCCAGCTGATTTCCTAGTGATTGAAGTAAACAACAACGAAGGGGACTTCCCAATTACAATGGGAAGGGCATGGCTGAGTACAATAGATGCATACCTAGGGATCCGCAATCTTTCCTTGCAGATATCTAAGATAAATATTTATGGAAAGATCGAGAAGAAGAAAGTTCTGTGCATCACATACAGTGACTCAAAGGGTGATGACATGGAAGAATGTTCAGCATGTAATCAGTGTATCCAAGAAACACAAATTCAAAGGTGCCTGTATGTAGCAACCACACAAGTAGTGGATACCCCGTGCTTGATAGCTACTAGAAAGAGCAAACCAATATGCACGGAACGAACTGAGGAAACAACTCATGTTAACAACGAAGGCATAGATACACTGGAGTATGAGTGTCACCAACTTCCACCCCTTAATCTGAGAACATCAGTGGGGAGAAGTTGGGCACTTCTACGAAATTCAAATAAACGTTCATTATTTCGGATCTCTCCCTTGCAATTCAATCATGAGGGAGATGGCCACCTATGCTAACCATTGGAGGCCCTTAGTTCTTTTTAAGTTTTTGTTTTACACATTTTTGTTTTTCACGTTTTTGTCTTACATATTTTTGTTTTACAAATTTCTTTAACTTTTCTTGTTTTTGTTTTACAAATTTCTTTAACTTTTCTTGTTTTTTTTTTCCAACATCATTATACTTTTTCATCTTTTATTTGTGTGTGTGTGTATGTGATCCACCTTGTAAGTTTGTCGCCCAATAAGTGTTCTTCAGGATGGTATGAACTATTTTCTTATTGATTGCTAATGTTTGGTTTTTACCTTTAAGTTACAATGTTGATACTGAGGTATGTTTCTTTTGATATGGAAGGCAATGAGATCACTTTATCCATTCATCCATAAGTTTCTATGTTCTCTCTCAGCTTGGAAATGTACAGTTTCCTTCATAATAAGAACCTTAATGAATCAGTGACTGGGAATTTCTCAAACTAAGGAAGGACTCAAGGATTGAAAAGGGTGTGATCTCAAGGGAACTTGATGCATTTGTATTGGCCATTCTCTTAGCTGCTCGGATGTTTTCTTCTTGAGTTTTCTTACCGTTCCAATGTTATCCAATTATCGGAAGCTAAGACAATAAAAATAACAAAGTCTTTGCATGGTGTGGTTCTCACGCATAAAAACACAAAACACAAAAACAAAAAAAAAAGTGAGAATTCAAAGCACACCCCTTAGATGAAATAATCCCTTGGGCTACAAGCACTGGTTATGGAACTAAAAATGTTTCCTCTAACTAAGGCCCTTCTCGCTTCCCATTCTCTCCTCATTTTTTTCATCGAAATGGTGGTAGCTCTTGGAGAAGGCATTCTTGTTACTTCAAGGGGATGGTTTGGCCGAATGCATTGATGCGAAGTCACTGGATGTGGTTGGTTTGAGGCCAGAGTTGGAATGAGATCTGCTGAGTCACATTAATCATGAACTACACAAGGGGCTATACACCACCTTGTTCTTGGGATTCCATTCCATTCTCTTTTCTCCATCCTTCTCTCCATTGTTCACCTCATTGCCGGTTGTATCATTAGTGTAAATATTTTAGTTGATGCATTGTTTTCTTTTTGGTAAATTCTTGTGGTTAAGACTTTAACTCTTATTCCAATTGACATTCCCAGATCCTACAGACTCTTTGAATGTGGGTTTGTCAGGGCATTAAGGGCATGAGCCTGCTTTGGGGAGCACCCACTAACATTCCTCTTTAGTGCACCAGTTAACTTCTTTTCCCTAACATTTTTGCAATCTATTTTATTTTGTTCATTTCCATCTTGACATCCATTTCATTGATGTCATAGTTGTCCCTTTTTCTCTATCTTTCTTACTCTTTTTCTTTCTCCATTCTAACACTATCGGAGGTTCATGATCAGTCATGGGGGTACGGGGTCCAATTTTTTTGATTTTCTCCTAGCCCTAATTTTTTCAATTTTTTCCTAACCCCTACACCTTCGGTAGTCATCAATATTATATCTCTAGATCTATAATCAGCCATACCACAACCCAGCCAATTGGACTTACACTGAAGCAAGGTATCAATTGCATTGTAATTCATTTATCCTTGCTAATACAAGATTGTGTTGTGTGTGCAGCTGTCGATCATACAATAATGGATTGGATCTAGAGTGAACACTTGGAATGGAGCAGTGCTGAACCAGCTATGCAAGGAGCAAGATCGACGGCGTGCTTATGGATGGACAACGAAACGTGTAATCTTGCCATTAGCAGTAGCAACACTTCCTTCTCTCTTTCTTTCTCAGCTGCCAACTAAGGCCTGATGTCAATGTAATAAGGTGTTCACTCTTGTTGTCATGAACACCAGTTTTGTCAAGTCTTGTAATGATGATCCATTCACAAGTCATCCCATTAGTTTCATTTAAGTCAATAATCCCATACCTTCCTGATATTATTGTAAGGAACTTTAGGACAATTTTTCATTTAGTCATGGGGGTATGATGGGATGCGATATCACATGGGCCGCAATATCGCATCCTCCCCCGCGATATCGCGTATGCGATATCGCGGTGCATCGTCATATCTATAAATAAGAGGCATCTCTCCCTTGTTTCCTCATCCTAGGCTAGACAGTAGGGAAACTCTGACATATTGATCACTCCAGAGATAGAATATTTTCCATGTGCCCGCAGTAGGAGTCCGAAAGTGAACGGATCTTTATTCAAGCAACACTGTACCTAAACACAAGTTGTGTATGACAATAAAGACAAACTTCCTGGATAAACCTTGCAGTGCATGGAATAGGCCAATTAGGATTTCATTTATTGTTATTTATTATCTGTTATTTATTGCTTTCTCTCTCAACCCTTCTTTCCTAGTTAAGTGCCTCAGTACGACCACTTCGAGCACATGCGTTACGCGTGGTGATCCCAGCAACGATTAGCGTTTGGTAGCCATGGTTGCATCGGTTCAGGGTGTGTACGGTAAGTGGGAATGGATGCTGATGCTAGGTAATTTAGATTTAGTTCATTAGTTAGAGTTGGCCATTAGTTTCTCAACCCTTCACATTGTTAGCATAGGAGACATAAAACATAAAAACTATAAAAATCATATACCTCAGACTTACTTAACCATACACCGTGACAATTACAAGTAAGTCTAGGAAGACAACGAATGATTAACCCTAAGTGTTCCATGGGGCGTGTAGGCACTTAGTCTATGGAGTTTGACCAGATTGCACATGCTATGCTCGTATTCGTATGGTTGAGTGTAGGGGTACCTTGCCACTCATCAGTTGCCCCTCTTGGTTTAATCCTTCTATAATCTCTTTTTTTGGGATTCTTCTTCCTATTTATTAGCCTAGATTCATAAGGCTTAAGGCCTATTCTCAACTTTTTGAAGATGTCACGTAAAAATAAAACACTTCTATCATGCAAAAAATGAAACACTCTCTACTTTTACATATGTCTGTCACATAAAACATTAAATATTTTTTTAAATACTACTATCACCCTAGAAAATTCTTAGACCCATCCCCTTTCCTCCCATGCTTCCTCGAGCATGCACACACACACACACCCACCCACCCCCTCCTAAAAATTCTACTTTTTTCTAATCCTTGTAACTATCCCCCTAGAAACATTTTAGACTTGTCCTCCCCTCCATCAACTAAACATTACTTTTTTTAATCCTGACAACCTTCCTCCCTTTCTTCCTAAAAATATTACTTTCTTCTAACCCTTGTAACATTCTCCTCCACCTTTCCCCTCCTTCCACCAACTAAACATTGCTTTTTTTTTTATCCCATGCAACCATCCCTCCCTTCCCTCCTAAAAACTCTATTTTTTTCTAACCCCTGCAACCTCCCCTCCTCCACCCCCTCGGCACATGAAAAAATTTACTTTTTTATAACCCTTGTAATCCTTCCCTCCACCACCCTCCAATTCCATAAACTACCATCCTTCATATACTAATTTCCTGTTAACACCTTCCCCTTCCTACCTCCTACCCCCTCCCTCTCGAAAAAATTTTTAAACACTACTACTCCTCCCCACATCTCTCTCTCTCTCTCTCTCTCTCTCTCTCTCTCTCTCTCTCTCTCTCTCTCTCTCTCTCTATCTCTCTCTCNCCCAATTGCAAAATGTATACACTACCATCCCCCATATACCACTTTTTTATTTTTTCCCCCTCTACCTTCTTTACCCACACCCTATCCCCCTAAAAAAATATTAGACCCAAGTATCCCACCTCCTACCCTCCTTCCTCCCTAACTAAATATTAGTTTTTTAAATCCTTGAACCTCCCATACACTACTTTTTTATTTTTGTGCCCCCAAAATCTATACACTTCCCCCACCAACTAAACATTACTTCCTCCCACATCCCGCC